>VWZV01012948.1:373162-595981 GCA_013397155.1 Irena cyanogastra | reverse complement strand
TTCTATTGCCTCACTGGGTAGTTTGTTAGTATAATTGCACATCATTCAGGTTTCATTCTTTGATTTATTGCCATCAGGTAAAATCAATTTGTGTCTCATGCTCTGGAAGCCTTCTAACTGCATCAAAAGCTTCTCACCTTTTCTGATTTTTCTGAAAAAAGAAAGCCTTGATAAAATTTACTTTCAGTGAAGACACAGCTGATGACAGCAATAGCACAGTTATATGCTGCACAGTGATACTGTCTCCTCTTCTCCAGCAGCTGACTCTCTCCTGCCATGTTTTCTGTAAATGCATCATAGCATGACCTTAAATAGAAACAGGCAAGAAAACACCATCAAAAGTCTTTTATTAAGCAGTACAAGAAGGGTTCTAATCAGAGACCAGTGAATCAACAGAATTTCAAGGAAGCAGTATCTGATTAAACCACCTCAAACTTGTTCAAGTATCCTGCAGGTAAATGGAACCAAAATGGAACCATTCAGCAACGACAAAGAAAACTTCCCCAAGTATTTAGACAGGAGTCCTTAATGTCAGAAATGTGATAATAGGTAATGTTCAGATCAGATGAATGTTTGTTTTGATGCATACATAAATTTCTCTCACAGTCCTCTGCCAAAAAATGATGAACGCACGTGCGTGCTAAGGTATTTTATGGATTAGCTGAAGAAAATAGTTTAGATGTGATTTTTAAAGGTCTTTGGCACAAAGGCAGTTATAGATCTGCAGATCATAGCCAAGAAATCCTTTGAAGTCCTCATAGGACATAGTATTGCAAAACCAAACCAAAACCAACAGCAATTCAGNAACCAACAGCAATTCAGGCATCTTTTTTATTCCTCTGAATATTAAACGAATTAAACAATACTAATTAACATATATATTCAGTATTTCCCTTTTGTCCCTCTTTGCAATGATGATCAAGCCAATTACTCATACTGGGTGTGCTGCCATATGATGAAATGTAAATGAAAATCCATCCCATCTTCTCATCAATCATATAAATACCAATTTTGCAATACAGAGCCATACTCCACACAGAAGTGTGAGTATACTGAAACTGAAATTGTGAAAACACAAATTAAAGGCCAAGAATCATACTGAAAAGGCAAAATAAATTACAATCTTAACAAATTTTTAAAAAAAGCACAAAATCAAGAGGCAAAGGTTATCCTAACACAGGACTGTAGTTTACACTACAGATAATTCTATCAATGCAAACTCAATATTGTGTATTTTAATTTAACATCAAAAGCTATGTAAGAGATTATATTTACCCTGGAACAAATCCATCTTTTGCTGCATATGGCCTACTTAAGAAAGCATATCTGACCAAAACCTAATCAGAAATATAAGGTAAATAAAATAAACAATGGTCTTACTTTATTAGTGTCTTGGTAAGTTCATTTCCTTCTACACTCATGGAGCCACGGTAAGCTTGGTTAATTTTAGAGTCCTTGGAGTAAACTTCCTCTTTTGAAAGACGCACATACATCACCTCTAGCAGCTTGTAATATCCCATTTTCTTGGTAACTTGTGTATCAAAAGTATACTCATGGGACTAGAAACAAATAAGTAGAATCTCAGAAGGAAATTTCCTGACTCCTGTCCTTTCTAAATAGTTCCACAGTTACTTGAAATTTCTTAGACAGCCTTCAGCTCACTTCTGCCTTCTAAAACAGAGAAAAGAGCTGATGATAATAAAAGACTGACAGATTCTGAGTTCCTTTGTAGTGCAGACATTAAAACTGTGCCGACCCATGCTTATCTGATGAGCTCTCTTAACTACAACTGGCCTAAATTATTATAAGAATACTGGAGGAAAATAAGCAGAGTACCAAGTGACAGCTCAGCCTCATGACACATGTAAGCAAAACACACACCTGTCATGATCCTTGGTGTCATTCATGAGTTTCTTTATGCACCTCATTTTGCCAACATTTACAGCAACAGGAACATGGTATGGGTGACTCTACACAGATCTTATTGAAGCAAAATGCTAAAACTAACTATTATTAAACTTCAGTGATTTCAGCATCTTGCTTGTCTTGCTGCCTGTGAACACCTGTACCAGCAAAACCATGGGACTGAAGAACTATAGCAAGAGCAGACCTCCAATGGCAACAAGATCATTGCATGCAACTATACTCTTAAATTGAAAGACAGAGAAAGGAAGATCTGTGCTCCTAATCTCTTGCTGAAGAACCTTTGCAGGTGCATTTCTTTCTCTAGAAGTAATGTATCTAATTTCCGAGCTTTTCTGTGGAGGTTGAAAACCACTCCCACAATGTAGTAACAGGCTACAATTTTATACAGCTTTTATATTTCCATGTTACAATGGGTTTTTGCTTTTGACAGAACTTCAGACCCCTTTCAGATATGTATACAGAACATTCCAACTTCAATTTTTGCACACAGTAGATATGCAAACATGCATTAACTCTAAAGGAACAGTGTGTGGGGGAATAAAGAAAAGTTTATCAGTAATAATCAAATTATATAACTGGCACACATTTCTGTTCCAGGATACAGAATAGAAATCAAACTGTTTTTATCAGTGCTTCATTCAAAGTTAAGCAAAATGTACATACCAACATCAACATTTTCTTACACCTTCCCTAACCTTAAATAAAAAAAAAAATGTAATTCATACCTTTGTGAACCTGGAATTAAGTGTATCCATAGCCTCTACTATAATCTTGCCAAAGAATACTCTCAGTGCATCCAAGCTGCAGTTCCACAAGAGAGTGAGGAGGGAGCGATCCACAAATGCTTGGCGAGCAGTATTTGAAAGAAGTTCTTCATTTCGGAACATTTTGTGAACAGTGTCCAACAGCATCACTTGTTTGTCAGTGGTGCTCCTAAACAAGATGGAAATCTCAAGATGGAAACTCTTTCACCAGACTTCACTTATGTCTCACATCCTTGGGACATTTAGATTTTTTACTGACTGCATTCAGACTCTCTTGGGTTATCCTACAAGAGACGCAAGATCTTGGCTGAACTACCAAGTATCACGCAGCTCTCAAAAAAGCCCACCTCTGCTTCTTAGTCTGCAAGACATGGCAAACTTGTTTGTGTATCTTTAATAATTTAATCCTAAAGCAAACATTAACTTTCTCAGTCCCTTTTTATTGAACAACCTAAAAAAAATTACCAGGTTTATGTGAGAGATGTAGGCAAACCAAAGGGAAAAAAAAGAACTGCGGCTATCAAGTGTTCCAGTACTAGATGATCTGCTATTCTGAATAATTTTATTAAAGCTAAAATTTCAAAAATGGGATATGGTCATAAGGTCAATGCGTTTGTCCAGGAAATTACATGTTCCACAATAGTCACTAACTCAACAGCCCATCAAAAATTGGAACGTTAGTTTTGGAGGAGATACTGAATACCTCTTCTGTGGACAGAGCATGTTTGAATCTACAATTTACCACCCTGGAATCATTCAATTAAATAAGTGCATTGCTGTATTTTCAAAGGGGTTGAACAAATTAATTTACTGTCAATTTAAGTACTATCAACTTAAGTGATCATGTGGTTATATAGG
Organism: Irena cyanogastra; assembly: GCA_013397155.1. NCBI lineage: Eukaryota > Metazoa > Chordata > Aves > Passeriformes > Irenidae > Irena > Irena cyanogastra. Next base: position 592,433 of record VWZV01012948.1, on the reverse strand, counting down.
GATAGCAAATACATAACAAAGAAGTACTATTGTCAACTAGATTATCTCAGAACAAGCTTATTTACAGAAGGCTTTCCAAATTTGCATAGGCACTGGAAGTGTAATCTGGATGTCACTTGTTCACACTTTGGAAATACTTTGAAAATGTGAAGACAAAAGCAAAATGTGAATTAAAACTATTCCATAAAACTTTATAGTGTAAATCATCACTATTATAAGGACAATAAAATACAAGAAGCACATTTGCTTCAACAAAAATTCAATGAGAACAAGCACAAAATCCAGTGGATTAAACCCACCTTCTAGAAATTCTTTTGAAGCTGGCTTGAAATAAGTCCTCCATGAAATGTCTGTGGTCCCTACAGAGGATTTCTGTCATCAGTTGCAACAACATTGGACTATGAGACAATTCTAACGCATCTAAAAACTGAAGAAGAAGCAACACGTAACATGAAAAGCCACACTGAATCAAATCACTTCAATCTGATTATGTAATTATTTTTTAATACTGATCAGAAGCAGATGCACAGGAGTATGTGCTTATTTAATGTCCTTCTGTAGATTCAATTTCTGGATAAAGACATAACCCAGAAACACAAAAGCTGATCTCCTGATGTGAAGCAAGAATCTCTCTCTTCAATTCCAGATCCTGTGAAACAGTTCACTTTGGCTTCTAATTATGTATTCACTAAAAATACTGACCTTTTTAGTGCAGTCTACATAGTTATTGTACTTCAAGGTTCCTTTGGGAAACTCATCAGACCTCATGGGAAAATTGAAAGCTACAAGTTGATCCAGAGCATTCTTAAGGTCATTAAGCTTTTCTCCCGTCAAATTAGTGAAGAATGGGAGAATTATCACTGCTTGGCCCTGAAGAAAAAAAAAAGAAAACAAACATAAAAAAGGTAGTTTCACACTAAAAAATAAGTTATTCCCTAACTATGAAGCCAGCTGAATAGGACCACAAAACAACAGCAGTGGCCGTTCTTACTGATTCAGTGGCTCAATGTACTAATAAAAATATGTTATGTAGCTGCTTTTCTCTCCAGCTTCTGCATCAGAAAACAGCTTTTAACTCTCATGTTCACTGCTGGTGAGAGTTAAAGCTAATTAACACCTAATGGCTGATATGGCTATGAATAATATCTCAGTGTTCTTTTAAGCAAGTATTCATTCTCACACAAGTCACTGATTTAATGCATTGCCTTGTAGCTAAAGCAAAATCCCAAACTTCATTGATTTTGAATGCATAGGAAAGTACAAAACTCCGCCTAATTAAAGGCAGGCTGGCTGAGAAGCAACTACACAAAACTTTCATAAGTACAAAATTTCTTATTACTCTAGTCCAACCAGCATCTTTTATAACTCCCACTTTCAGTCTGCAGTACTTTACCTCCCTCTCCTGACCAAGCTGCATACGGCAGCTACTCCACTAGCACTGGTCTCATACTTGCAGACATGGACGTTAAAAACATGACAATGTTCATAATTTGACCTGTAGGAAATGCCACTCCTTGCTAAAAGCCTGATTAGCTGTCATTTCTCAAATGAACACTTGGGAGTTCAAGACAACTTGCAACTGATGCTGATTTTTTTCCCTAACAATTACATTCCTTTCTTCTGAGCAAGGGAAAAAAACCAGCACCTTAAACTAGAGCATGGCATTTGTGATAGTGCCTTCTGTCTGAAGAACAAAAAGGATGATTTACAAGTTTTAGGATGTCGAACAGAAGAATAAAAAACCCAGAACTCCGTGATAAAAATTAAGCCAAATAACAGAGAATTCCATGAAAAATTAACATTCTAATCTGGGGAGGGTAGGGAAGCTGGTGAAGTGAGCAATTTACCTTAAGATTTAAGCCTAAATTCTGATCGGTAAGTAGACTGGTATAGGTATTAAAAACAGCTGTAAATGCTTCATGATTGGTATTGAAAGAAACTGAAGAGTCTATCTGGAAAGACAAAAGAAATAAAAATATTAGTTTGGGGTTTTTTTTAAGTAAAGAGATTTGTATTAAAGAATAATAAAAAGCCCTTGAGCTATAGAATTATTTATTTCCAAAAATACACTGAATTAACAGAAAGCACATACAGAGTAATTTTGGTTTTAAAAGATGAGCTATAAAAGCTCCTACACAGTACAAACAAAATCATGTTGGGTATTTTTCACATCAAAAAAATATTCATCTCCTTCCGAAAGCCAAATTTCCTACTGGTCACTTCAGTGCCAATACAGCAATGATACTGCACTACTGTATTGTACTACTGCTGTATTGCTAATACAGCAACACAGTTCACATTCTGTGTCCTAACACATACCTTTAAAACAACTGAAGTTTAAAATAATTAATTATAAAAAATAAAAATTATGCTCAACAGTTGATCTTTGAGTATATTTGTGTACAACTACTTTTTATAAGTTCCTACCAATGTCCCAAAATGTTAAGCAGAAAATTATGTTTTCAAAATAGAGGAAAAAAAATTCCCAGACCAAAATCTCAATGACATAGAAATTAAGTGTTTGAACATAATTCTGCAGTTTGTTAATATAGGTAGAACTCCTCCACTGTGACTTTTTGGATGCTAACAAGACAAAGAATGTTACCAGAGGCTACCCAGAGTTCACTCTCTGTACTTGTACCAGTTCTCCAAAAGGAAAACAGGCACCTAAAACACGAGAACAACTAAACAAATTTTAAAAAAAGGTGGTAGGGGGGAAGAAAAGCAATATCTAGTAATTTCCACCTGCTCCAAATTCTTTTGTACTTTGTTAATAAAAACACCTGGATTCTAACAATGCCCAACTTTTTCCTTTTTTTCTCACAAACATAAAACATTTGACCTGAACAGCATTTCTTGATAACACGATGCAATCCCTGCAGAACTAGAAAGGTTACCTAAAGTTTATAAAACAGTACATGCCTGCAGAACTTTTGCCAGCAAGGTCAAGACTGCCATTTTGCTCTCAGCAGATGAACCTTTGGCCCACCAGCAGTCCAGTTTCTCCCAGTTTCTTAGTACAGCTGTCACCAGTTTTGCTCCTTGCTGCTTGCGCACAGCACGGTCCCTAAAGCTCTGATCTAACATGCCATTCAAAATGCTCCCAACCTGGAAAAAAGAGCAACAGGTAAGATTCTTGTACCTCAAATGAAAGAATGATAGAATCACTTCAGTGGTATGGGCAGTCATAAAAAATAAGCATCACAAATCAATGCTAGATCTAAATCTCAAAAGGATGCAGAAGAAAGGTCTTGGCAGAAAATTAAAAACACACCCTTCTCAAAAAAGAAAAGACATCTCTCCAATTTACTCCTGTTTCAGAGTACAATGCAGCAATTTGTTCTGATGCCTTTTGTGTACATATGGAGAAATAAATTATAATCCAGATCAAAACCTGATAATTTTAGTTAGTGTGAAGTTGGAAAAGCACACATGCTAACTTATTCACATCCATTTTGAAAGGAAAATAACTCATGCATAGCAGGTATGAACTAAGCATGTTTGAAATCTTTTTTCTTCAAAAATCAATACTTATCTATCGGACACACTTAAAAGAATTAATGTATTGTGGCACGCTTGGCACAGGAAACACTAGATAATCATCACCCTGAACACACACATTCCTTTACAGTCTAACTGAACAATTTTTGGTATCAGCAAAAATGATGCTGCAAGTCTTTTAAACTACTACTTGGATGCAGCATGTCTAAGCATAACATTTTCGATTATAAAAGAGCCAAATATTTTTAAAGGATGATTCTACTTTGCTGAACATCTTTTTCATCAAAAGGAAAAGCAGACTTTTGATCTTTTTAACCCTTTTTTTGGTCAGAAGCCCTGAAGGAAGATTTTTCAGTTCTAAGTTTCCTTCATGGCACTGAGTCCTATAAGTGCTGTAGACAGACAGGAAGAAGTCTGTTGAGCCAAACAAGCAGTGCTGAGACTGAGTACATGGCAAAGTATCTCGTATTTATTTCAGCTCAGGAGGGTCGTGCGTCTGTATATCTCTTTTTTTAATACTCTCATCTAGCTCTACCCTAGCCCTGTGGACTAAATACCCATTAATAGTTGGAGCTTGTTTTTCAGTTTACTTTGATCCAAAACAAATCCAAGTCACGTGCTCCGGGACCATTCTGCAACAAAAAGCAAAGCACAGTAAATGGGTCCCTCCTTTGAAAGGACATTTTTGATCTTAAGTACTATGCAAAGACATCCTGAAATACATAGATTTCAGGATAGGTAATAGGTAAACACTTTCCACTCAGTTTGATCTAAGATCACAGAGTAATGTCAGGTTGCCAGAGATCATGATGGTAGCACCAAGTAGGTCAAGCCAAAAAAACCACTGAAACTCAAACCAAAAACTATCCATGCACTGCTGTCTGAAATTCAACTCAATGCACTTTTTCCCTTACTACACACTCCACGTCTAAAAACAATAATAAAATTGTTACTTCTAATATTCCCTTTTGACTTTGTTCTTTTAAAGAGTAAGCCCAATACCATTTGAGGATTGCTGACAGATGATTCCATAAGACGGACTATGATCACATCCAAGTTCTTCAGTAGCTGTTGATTGATGGTTTCTGGGAACAGGCTGTAGAAATACTGTCCATGAGAGAAATTCATCAGGTGGTTCTGTGATGCTCCTGATAGTGGCACAGATAACACTACTGTGTTCAATAGCAGACTCACTAGCTCCTCACACTGAAAATCAAGGTATAGAGACAAGAGTTATTTCAAGGACATACATTTCACTTAGAAATTTCTTAGAAAAGCATACGATTTTTTTTTCCCTCAATCTCCCATCTCAAACTTTTTTATTTTGTTTATTTAAGGATTGCAACTGGAGAACCACATCCTACCTGCTCATCAACAGCAAAGGCCAGCTGCAGAAGACTGTCAGCTAACCGCTTACGGCTGATGTCTAAGGATGGAAGAGAGATGCTTTCACCCCCAGGTGCAATGCCTTTATAAACAACTGAGAGAAGCTTAGAGCCAACTGAGAAATGTGGCTCTTCATCCTATGGAAACCAACAAAGAAGCCATGATCAATAAAAGCTGAAAAAAGGCGTCCAATGCATCTGTATAGTTAATTAAAATACTTCAACTCCAGATAATTTCCTTATAAAGCAATGCAAATATACCATGATAAGACACCTTTCTAACTCAGGGACAAGATTTTAAATGAGACAACCCTATTGTGTACAAAGTTCAGAACAAACTAAAAGTAACTTGACAATGTTCCAAATATTCTGATTGTCCTCCACCTTTTCAGGTTTACTTGACTACAGGAGCAAAATGAACAGCTAACTCAGGATGGGTGGGACACAAATGGTAAACCATGCAGCTCCTTGATTATCAATATACTGCAACCACAGATGCAGAGAATGGATAGCACACAGATATTAAATATTTTGTTACTTGCTAGCTTTGCTCAGCCTTGTTACAGCCTCATTCACAAATACTCAGTCTTTGTGGCTGGTGCACAACCTGTTCCTTCAATTGCCCAAAGTAGAGATTTACTACCATCAGAAACTTAGTGGAAAGAATCTGAGTAATATAGTCTACATCCTTACACTTCAGAGGTCTCTATCCTGTTTTCCCGCAACTCAGACCCACTATATTGCTTCTGATCAGTCAGGAAATATTCCTTCTCTAATCTGCCTCATCACTTTGAATGGTGTCTGTGTAAAAGTTGTTTAAAAATGCTTCCTTTATAGGATAGTTAATCCTCATTTTTTCAGCTTTCAGTCTTGCAAAGCTCACTTAAAGGAAGTTAGAGAATCTACATTCTGATTTCCAGAGTCTGGAGCCAACCACAGAAAGACTAACATAATTATAAAGGTTGTTCAAGCCTCAGTATTGTGCTACTCAGATTTGTAGAATAACCATGAAACATTTATTTTTTGATCCCATTCAACACTAGCTCTTCACTGTTGATCTCACTTTAAACAACTTCATCTGATCTGTTCTCTGTTTTTATCCTGGTGTTTTACACAGGAAAAGCTCTTTACAATGTAGAACTGTTCACTATTATTTTCTGTATTAACCATTACCTGACCATGAAGAACAGAATGAAGCAGGCCAGATTTCTGGAGCTGCTTGCAGGCAGAAAGGACAGCACTAAACCTAACTTGATCCAAACGTGCCTCTGAATTAAACAGATCAAGAGAACAAAGGTCCTCAAGGCTAGAGAGGAAAGAGAAGCAATAATGTTACATAAGTGCACCCACAGAAAGCATTATTTACTTTCCATGGTGAGGGTTTGTTCTGGACTCATGCTTACCAGAAAGCCCCTACTTACCTCTGCGGTGTGATTCTTTTTTTTATGCACAATTTCAGAGATTCTTGATAGGGAGATTTCATCAGAGCTTTCATGAGTTTTACTGAGATATCTGGGAGATTTTTCATTACTTGCACATCAGCTGTGTTAAAGCCTATGTGTGATGGATCACACACTGTCATCACCACAAGCTCTATAAAGCTTGCATTTAGCAGCTCCTTCTCAAGCAGCTAGAAAGAAAAAAAATTAAACATAAAAACTTGAAAAATTCATTCAGATTTCTCTATTTATTTCTTCATAACTTATCATTAATCCTATCTCAAATGCAACCAAATATGAAACAGTACCTATTCTTGCTGATTTTCTCTATTGAAATGTCTGACTTTCAATCATTTATGCTAACGTACAGAAATTAGGTACCTATAAATGTAGACACAGGATACATGCTAACCCACCAAACTGCAAGTTAGATCTTTTAAACCACATAGGCCTGTTTTAGTCCTGACTACACACCTGTAAATCATGATGTACATCTCTGTACACACTATCAGAGATTTGCTGATGAGAGAATCACAGTCTCAGAAGTAAATGAGGGAGTGCAAATTTCCTAAGAGACTCATAAGTATTACACTTTATGCAGTTAAATATAGCTTATATTGCATCAAATAGAGAGACAAACAGAGAAAGGCAAATAGAGAAACCTGAATATCTATACTGAATTCAAGAACTGACTGTGTCAATTCTTTCTCCCTTTTATGCAGCTACCACCCCCACACATTTAATGCCATCAGGAATCATACAGGAAATATTCACGACAAGTACTCCATATACAGAACATGTATATTTAACTACATATAAAATTTGTATCTTTTATCCACTACAAATTTCAGAGCCTACCTTCCAGAAATCCTGCTGGCACATTTCCAGGATGACAGTGACAAACTCCATGATCCGGACTATAATGGTACACTTGCTGTAGTTGTACGTGTCCCTTTCCTGAGGACTGAACATGCTGCCTTTCAAACTGCTATCAAAGCACTGCTCTGCTGCATGGATATCATGCAAAGCAATAGTGTCCAGGAAGAACTGCACAGCTTTCAAGAACAAGGAACTTTCATTTACACCTAGAAAGAATTACACTAAGCTGAAATGATATTGTTTCATGCTTGGAAGAAAACAGTCAAACTGAGATGACAAACAGAAAGAGGCACAGTGTTTTCTGAAAGCTCTATGCCAGTTCTAAATATTACCATTCTGGGCAATAGAATAGCAGGACAGCATTGTACTTAGTGATCACTCCAGAAACTGACCACTACAAGCACTTATTAACAATGATGATAATTTAGGCTTATGATATAAAATGGATAAAAATTTTAAATCCTTAGTTTTGAATGACTTAGTGCAGCTACCATAAGGCTATCGCTGCACAGAAGCATTTTGTTTAAGCTTGCAAGAACAATTGAAAGAAAAACCTTTTGGGAGACCCACTGGCTACACAAGGTGTTGTTATTTTACTTGACCAAAATTCGAACATAGCTTTTGGACCTGATGCAGTTGATGCATCAGGTACTGAAGAAAAGTAACATGTATGAGACTTGAAGTGAGAAAGTGCCTTCTTTCATTGTTTCCTGATAGCTTCCTCCAGATATTAATAAACAGCAGGTAAAAGGCTTTAGAAGGACTCCAAGAAAAATATGATAAAAACCTATTGCTTTTCTGTGCAGTGGGAAATAAGCTGTACAGAATAATTTTTGAAGATGAGATAGAATAAAAGAGGTTACTGGTAAGTGATTAACTCAGAAATGCAAAGATGTATTTCTAGGGATAAAAGGAAACATTTTAAGATAAACAGTACTTCATTAAAAATCCCCCATCCCATTACAACTGTCATTGGAAAACTTTGGGAGTTTTCTCTATTCTATTCTATTCTATTCTATTCTATTCTATTCTATTCTATTCTATTCTATTCTATTCTATTCTATTCTATATGTCTATTCTACATTTGAGAAAAGAGCTTAAATTCCAAGTTAAGAACTCATCTTGGCTGGGTTTTGTGTAACACACACGACTGAACCTAATGCAACAGTTAATCACTCACCCAGTACTTCATCAGGTTTGATCATCTGCAGCTCAAAGAATGTATTGTAGCAATCCAGTGCTGCTAAGAACATGTCCATCCACTGCATGACAGCCTGTAAACTGAAGGGTTCCTGCATGCCACGGAGAGTTGGCTGAGAAAGGATCCCAGATGGACTTTTGGCATCGGTGCCACCTCCTTCAAATTTGTTAATGAGGAAAGAAACATTCCTGGTTTTTAGAGTATCAGCCAGCCAAGAAGATGGAGATTTGTTTCCTGACAGAAATAGAAACAGAAATATAAATTCTCTAGGAAAAACACGTTTCAAACTATCAAGGAACTAGAGGCAAATAAACTAACAACTCTGTGATTTAAACTGCATCTTCTAGCAGAGAAGGTATTGATTCTGGTTTAGCCTTGGTCACACTCCTAAAATTCCCACATTTCTCTTCCTTCCACAAGGAAGGAGCCAATTTTTAAGACATTCACAGTTCCCCATCAACAAATTTCACTTTTTTTAGCTGGATACACAACAGCAGTTTTGGGCCTGGAAGTAAGTCTGCAATAAAAGCCTCTTTTATGCCCAAAAACATCGCTCAAATCCTGAGATTCTCACAGTGTCCAATTTGCAATATAAGCAACAACTCAGTTTCCATTTAACAATGATGAGTCAACAGATATTTACTTGTAATTACTACCTTGCATAGAAAACACAGAGGGAGGGCATGCACAGAATAAAGAAAGTGAAGATAACAGTGCACTGTGACTTAAAATACCTGGTAACAAAGGAACAAATTCATAGAAGAGCTCCATGGCTTTATGCCGGCACTCTGTCTGAGGTCGTCCACACTGCACTAAGAGCCACATAACAATGTCCTGAAGACATACGGATTTAGTAGCTGGGAATCCCCTGCACAAAAATATTAGGAGATTTAACAGTCTTCTTGGCATCTACCAAGAAGCAATGGTCTCTCAGTTGAAAAAAATCAAAATGTTCCATGAGCACTATGAATCCCTTTTCTCTATCGAACCATGACCCATCTCCACTACCTGGAAGAGTTCTTCCACCATCATGTCTGGCACTGCTTTGCCTTCTCCTCACTCTACATGGGATCCCCAAAACATAGTCCTTGTGGAAAACAATTTTAAATGCAGAAGCAGTATCTTCCCTTCTCTTTGTAAACTCAAAGAGGAAAAATGGAGATTAAAGCTTAAATAAGCCTGCAGAGTTTTTCTTCATCCCCACAATGATCTAGTCTTGTAACTTATCAAATGCCACACCAGTGACCCAAATCTAAACTCCACTTTCCAGTTTCTTTAAGATTACATGATAATTTGAGTACAAAGGGAACTAAGGAGGTCTCTAGTCCAAGCTCCTGATCAAATCAGGGTCAGCTAGGTGACTCAGAGCTTCATCCATCCTGATACTGAATCCATTTCTGCTTCTTTTACCTTTTTGCTTCCCTTCTTTAATTGCTGATCATCCTGTTGCAGCTTGTCCTGCTTCTGGTGACATTTAACAACAGTAAGAAAGGCTTTGGAGGAGTTTCCTCCAAGTGCTTTGTAGCACCAGTGCTGATGTTATTATACACACTGCTGTGAGGGAAACATGCTCTTCTCTTCTGCCTCTTCTTGCTAAACTAAATCAAGTTCACCATGCTGGAATAAAGAATCATGCTCCTCTCATATTATGTCCAGTGTTTTCCCACCAGGGGTTCAACAGACAACATCAGAAGGTCTGTATCAGCAATTATCATAGGAAGAAATCCTCATTCAGAATCCCAAACATTTAATGGAACTACTGATAATGTTTACTAAAATGCAAACTGGAAATAAGTGCAAGTAGCTGACCGTGGTACCCGCCGTTTTCCTTCCTTGTTCAGAGAAGGTGCTTTATGCTTGATTATGCGCTTCAGGTGATTAATAGCATCACAGCACTGTTGGGCAGTACCTGTTGGAGACAGAGAATTGACATCTCTCAAAAAAATGCCAGTAATTACATTAAATAAATTGAGATAGCACAGTACACATGGTGCAAGAGACTTATACAGATGATAATATCTACCAGCTCCACTACTCTGTGTTTCTACATTAAATTTTTCAAAGGTGCAGAACAAAATCACAAAACACCAGACAGGCCAGCCTGGCCTGATCCAAGCCTGAGGCCTTTGGTATAAAACTATGCATTCTACTTTCTGTGATCGTCCTTAGAGAAACTGTAAAATTTTCCCATGTGAGTAATTCTTCTGGGGACACTTCTACTATATCCTGAACTCTCCCTCTGAAAGAAATTAAGTTTTGTTACACCAACTTCTGGCTTTATGTTCTAATCACTATTAATCAATGAAAGAGCATGGAAAAAAAAGAGTGAGAAAAGTAGATTTACTGAAGAATCATTAGTACTATGAAAGAGGTCACGGGGTTCTTCACACAGCTACGTACTGTTGTAAAGAATGACAAGACAATGAGGAAAAAGTATCACAAAAGAGAGGAAATATTCCATAGAATATATCAAAATGACAATTTTTGGAGCATTTGTTTGTTATATAAGAATAGACTGATTCTCATCTAGCTACATTTTTCTACACCATGTAACTGCAAAACCACAACTGAAATCTGAAGCACCACCAGCATTTTTAGTGTTATTACAAAAATGTAAATAATCATAAATATGAAAGGTTCTTTCTTCTGGGCTCAAAATATTTCACCCTTACATGTTGCAAGGAGTTGATTCAAAGAGTTCCTAACTAGATATCAAATGACCTCTCTACTGGTAATGAAAAAAAATTCTTCCTTTGTTGCAGAAGTAAGCAAATGTACTTTTGTTACAGTTTTTCTTTTTTAACCCAAGATTCAACAAGGTAACTTTTTTCTTCATTCCACAGTTAATTAACGCTGGCTCACCTAATGACTTCTCATCTGTATGGGCTAAAGCCAGGCTTTCCAGAAAAACAACCAGTGCTTCAAATATGAACTGCTCCACCAGAGCATTTTCTTCCCTTTAAAAAAACAGGAAAAAAAATCATGAGAAACATGAGTAGGAGAAGCAATAAATGTAAAATCCTAATTAAAAACCACCAAATTAAACACTGTAGAGATAGACTGCAAAAGATGTTCGCACGAAAAAATTACAGTTTAAAAAACAGCAGTGAAATTTGCTGAGCATCTTGAAAAGGCATAAAAAACTTCTTATAAACTTGTGATGAAAATTTATTTTTATACATTTCACATAGACAGAAAGCCTAAACAACAAAATTATTATTAAAAATAAGCTGAGTAACTAAATTTTACAGCTATCATATACATTAATACAATGTGTGTCAGTGGATGACTATTTGAGCTGTACAATTAACTCTTTTTATCTCATTGAAGATGAGCCCAAGTTAGTCACTGTTTCAACTTCCGCTTGCTCACCTAAATTCTCTGTAGATACTGTTAAAAGCAAGTGCCGCACCCAGCCTCTTGAAAGCACTGGGATGAAGGGCAAGACTGTACAACCGTTTAAAAAGAGACTTGGTGTTTGCCGGGCTTTCCTCCTGCTGTCTCGGTGTTGTCTGCTTGATAGACCATTTCAAGAATTCTCGTATGCACTGACCACAGAAATCTCTCAAAGTGCTGTCAACTGGATCCACTATGCCACTCTGAAATTACACAAGGTTATTTCATCTCAAGAATGAGAAAACCCCCCGCCATTGTCTCCATGCAGTATTACAGCAGCTTACCTACATGGCATTATTTGCAAATTAAAAACCTGTACTCGCAGTTTACCAGAAATTAACAAAGTTGAAAATTGATACTGTCCAAGTGAAGGGCAGAACTTTCAGCCCTCACAGTGCTGAATTACAGCTCAAAGATCTGGATTTCTATTCCTGTCTCAGCCATCAGTGTAGGAGTCTTGTCTAAGTCACTTCATTTTCTGATGGGTGTGCTTCCTCTGTGTAAAAAGTGGTGTGACAACACTGACTCTCATCAAAAAAAAGTACTCCAATCCTCTCGGCCTACTTTGCCTCCAAGCACTTCTGTTCAGTACAAAAGCTAGTTTTAAACGCAAAACTTTCACACCTGGTGAAGGCAAAGATACTTAGAGAAAAATTAAGCACACAACAAAGGCATTCAGGGGGATGAATGGTGAATGTGCTTCAGTTGTTCCTAGCCCATACTGATGATAAAGAATGTTTCATTTATCTGAAAATGATATACCTGCATTTTGAGAATGCCAAAGAAAGAGAAATTCATCATGCAAATCTCAGTTAAGAAGTATTAAATGGTTATTAGAAAATAAATAAATAAACCAACTATTTTCTTTCTTTCAAATAGTTAAGGGGCCATTCTATCTGTTCTTGTGTTCCTGGTTGCTTCACCAGTAAAATTATGCTAGTTAAAAATAAAGTCACAAGGCACAGAGAAAAGAAAGACCTACCAGGATAGCTTCCAGGAATGCCACTGTATCTTGACTCTCAAATTTTTTGTTGTTGGTAAACCAGTGAATGAGTTGCATGACTAAAGGCTCATACAACTGTCTTGCTACCTGAAAACAGCAAACGTTAACTACGTTTCTAGGATTAATACATTTCTATGCTACTTTGCTATTAATATGTAAGAATAAAAACCTGTACTTTGAAAAAGGGTCTATAAAATAAATAACCAATTTCATATTACATTCCCACATCGAGGATCAAAAAACCCCAGACAATTAAAATGGGGAAATCTCTTTCTATTCAGCTAGAAAGGTCATCTCCCATGACCTCCAAGCTTACTTTCAGTAATACCCTGTGCAACAAAGAACATTGCATGCCAGACTGATGTGCCAATACACAATCAGAGAAACAGGGATGTTTGTTTCTTAACACATATATAGATCTAAAAGTCTATCTTTACCATTAATATAACTTCTTGGATTTCAATCATTCTACCTGATTGATTAATCTGATTGATTACTGTCATACTATAGCATGAAGGGAAGAAACACTAAATACACTTATTTATGTATATACACATACTTCAACTGCAGTGCCTGTGGCTTGGACCAATCCAGACATCATTTACCTATGGTTTATGTTCAGCTACACACCAGCAAAAGAGGTTTCCCCTAAACTGGTAACAGAGCTTCCTGTCTATTTTAACAGAACACAAAATCCCTTTGATCTAAAAACAGATATGGATGCCAGGGTCCAAACAGACGTTTGTGCCAAAAGACACAAAAATCTGTAACTTCAGTGGAGATGAACCTATGTGTCTGTTCTGTTTTGTGCAAAGGAGAAGAAATATCAAGTTTAAATGTTTGAATGAAATATATCATCTGTAGGTGTCAGAGAGGCAGCTACAAATTCTCTCCTAAATGCTCTTCCTATGACTGCAGCTTTGCACACACTATCAAAACAATCAACTCCAATTAACTTCTTACTGAAAGACAACAGAAATTAAATATGGTGATAAAGAGGGTTACTGCCACAACCTCCGAGTGAACCATGAAACTTGAATCTCTCCTGTACACTTCTCTGAGGCACTCTGAACTACACTGCATTACAGAAGTATTTGAAACCAGTATTTGAAAAGGTTTCGATCTCACTCCCAAAATCCGTCCCTAGAATAGAATTTCAGCCTACAAAATACTCTTTATTTGGGGGAAAAAAAACCCCAACATGTTCGGAAAACTTCTAAATAAAACTATTAATTAATTCCCACATTTAAAGGTATTTAAGCAAGCTAAAATTTGTATAAATAAATCTGCTTACCTGGTCTATGTCACAAGCAAGACGAAGCAGTACAGGAAATACTCGCTTATGTAAATGGTACATAGGTGGGGGACCCTGACGTCCTTCTGGCATCTGAGAGGCTTTCCCCAGCATATATGTGACTATGCCATGTAGCAGCTCACATGCTGCAACCTGAAATTTAAAAATCCCTTCGGTTACGCATCCACTACATTCACAGAGAAGACAAAATTGTGGGCAGGAGAGTCATATGAAAGGGTGTACTTGAGAAATCACACCTATGCTAAATCACCGTTGCAGGAACAGATCATGACCATGCAAATAATTTACATAAATTCTAACTGGCGTTTTCCCTAATGTTTTAGTCTCTGTCATGGGCAGTCACATATCAGCTGGAAGAAGTTCACCATCAGATAAGTCACCCATAGAGTTTTCAAGGATACTTCCAGTCTGGACTCTCTTTGGGTATCAACATCCCAATCCAGCACAGCACCAAAATATTTTTTGGACTAAGCCCACAAGTTCAAAGGCTGGGCATAAGAAGGAGGCTAAACAACACTAGTTCAAAAAGATCCACTACTTAAAAATATTCATTTTTATGTTAAATCAAGCACAATGCTGTCTGACAGAGCTTACAGCAACTTCTGCTCTTCAGCTTCTAAACACTAAGTGTAATCATGAAAGGGCACCAAAGAAGTACATTGCTACCTATGAATTAATTAAAACAGGACTGTAGTAACAAGGAAGACATTATTTTATGAAATCTTATCAGCTAGCATAAAACAAGATGTAAAAAAATTATCAATACTTTTGTTTGCCTGTCACTTGCAGAAAGAGCCAGTTCAGTCACATGAGGCAAAAATAAGTCCAAGTAGATGACAGGCTTCATATCTGCAAATGGTACAGCAAAGCTCAGGCGCTTCTCAGTGTCCCAGGATACACATTTCTTCATCATCTCTTCTGCAGAGGTAGCTGATGCATTTGAAAGGTGAAAACAAGCTTAACACAATATACATACAGCAAGTATTTACTTAGTTCAGTCAAAAAAATCTGTAACCTTCCAACTTCAGTTAGATTGCCATGCAATATTAATGCTTTATAAATTACTGAAAAAAATGTAGCCAACTTTTCAGGTGAGAGTTACAGCAGTCTCCAGTTTTAATACAGGTTAAGTTTGGAGACAAATAAATCCAACGAATCACACTTGATTTAAAATTCTGTAAGACATCCAATATAATGCATTTGTCTTCTAATGTTACAGAAAATTCTCGAAGGTCAATCAGACAAGAAGATCCGACATAGCGACTCCTGCAATTGCATAGAAAATAACTACATTTACAGCCATTTATAGCTATCTCCTCCAAGGAAAACTGGCATACTTACTCCCTTCTCTCCCTATATTCCCATATTTGTAAATTTGGTTAACGAAATCTGACCACGCTTTGCATTTTATTTCCAGAGAATAAGGCTACTTTCCCCCAGTATTTTTGAGTAAATAACAGAGAAGTACTTGGCAGAAAGAAAACTGATTGTAAAAGCAGAAAAGACAAACATAAGCACACAAAGAAAGGAAAAAAATGCACAATACTACATTAATCTTTAGATTAACTAAATTTTGTGCTGAATTCATCCCTAGAACCTCATGGTCAGGTACTTACATTACTGTTTTCCATTTTTATTAGACTGTATGATATTTAATATTTAAATTATAAAGTTTGTTCATGGATTGGACAGAGAAAGAGAGAAAATGCTGTCTTTTTTTTGAGCAGCACCCAAATGGAACTCTAGTACCCACACACACTAACAGCATGATGTACCTTAAACTCACAAGTGAAAAAGCAAGCTTGCTGAGATTTACACAGTTTATGACTGCAGTTCTTAAATACTGAGAACTGCAGTAGAGGTAGAAATAAGTACCAAGGCACTACAAACTGGGACCAAGTTTTAAAATGGCTTTGCACCCCGAGGGTGAAGAGTGGAATAAATAAAGCCATATACTCAGATGCACAGTTTTTCACTTTCAGCTGTAGCTTCCTAAATACTTTCCCTACTCCATATTAAGTTTGTGAATACTTTTAGTCTACTGAACTCCAGAAATGAATAAAAGCAATTTTGTTTAACGAGAGCAACAAAAAACAGGTACATGAAAGTGATGTTGAGGCCTTAATGAAATCTACTTTCAAGAGAGGCAGCAGAGGCATATAAATATTTTCAACAGGATACTCACCTGTAATTAAGTTGTGGTTAATCTGCCCTCCCAAAGATCCAAGAAGGCGTGCCACTCTAGTCCTTACTGCTTCCAAGGAGGGATTATTATCCTAAATAATTCAACAAATTAATATTAGCGAAAGAACAGTTACTTCTATATAGAAGTAATTTGGTTTACAGAGTAAATGAAGGCCCCTATTAAATATGGATGAAGAAGGTAAAATGAAACCATGAGGAGAAGAATTGCATCAAACAAGAGAAGAGCTTTGGTTCAGTAAACAAAAGAGGGCAAGACTGGAAAGCATTTTCATTGCATTTTGTGAGCTTTCAATTACCATTTCTCAAGTAAAATTTCATTATCGCAGATAACACATACCTACAGAATGACATAGTGCAGAAACAAATCTGAAGCAAATTTGTCCTTTTCATTTGCTTTAATTTCAGAATTTAAAGTTTAGATCCTGTACCTATATAGAATCACAGGATCATTTAGATTAGAAAAGACCTCTAAATTCATCAAGTCCAACCATTAACCCAGCACTGCCACACTCATCACCAAACCATGTCCTCAAATGCCACACCCATATGTTTTTGAACACTTCAGAGATGGTGATTCTACCACTTACCTGTGTAGCCTGTTCCAATACTTGACAACCTCTTTCATGAAGGTATTTTTCCAAATATCCCATCTAAACCTCCTATGGCACAACCTGAGGCCACGTGCTCTTGCCCAGTCACTTGTTACCTGGGAGACTGACCCCCACGTGGCTACAAGCTCCATTCAGATAGTTGTGAAGAGCAATAAGGTCTCCCCTGAGCCTCCTTTCTCCAGACTAAATAGTGCCTCCCTCAGACAACTGATTTTCAGAAGCAGCCTATACAGGATACAGAATTAACTAATTTTGTTTCACAGAATCACAGAATGATCAAGGTTGGAGGGGGCCGCTGCAGGTCATCTGGTCTAAACTCCCTTCTCAAGCAGGGTCATCCTACAGCACAGGCAAAGGATTGCATCCAGTCAGCTCTGGAACATCTCCAGTGAGGGAGACTCCATACCTTCTCCAAGAAACCTGTCCCAGTGCTTGGTCACTGCACAGTAAAGAAGTTCTTCCTCACATTAGATGGAACTTCCTGAGCATCATCAGTTTCTGCCCATTGCCTCTTGTCCTATTGCTTGACACCACAAAGAAGGGCGTGGCTCCATCCTCCTGACACCCTCCCTTCAGACACTGATAGATATTGATGAGGTCTCCTCTCAGTCTTCACTTCTCCAGGTTAAACAGGCTGAGATCCCTCAGCCTTTCCTCATTAAAGATGCTCCAGTCCTCTAATCATCTTTGTAGCTCTCTACTAGACTTCAGGAGCATCATGTTTAAATACAATCAGGTTGGAAAGAGATCTATATATAGGAGTTATGTCACATCTAAAAAGAGGTTTATTCCAAGTTAGTTTGTGTACTGGAATATACAGATAAAACTGCACTTACATTTGAGAGCCTACTGGACAGAGTAATACATATGTTGGCCTCTAAAGACTGTAAGCCTATCCACAAGACAATTAAAAATCCCCCAAACACTTAAACATTCACAAAACTGTATGGCCTACTGCTAAGCTGGGACCTGATTTTGGGTGTTGGAGTTAAATTTTTGCTGCCATAATGTATCAGTCTGGCAGTGATACTGACTTACAGGATTTCTTCAGTCCCCTTTCCCAGCTTATTTCCCACCCTCACCCTGGAATATGATATCTTTCCAGCTGTGCTGATGTAACAGCTTCTTGAGCCACACTGTACAACAAAATTCATTAAACTCATCTAAGATAGAACTAGCCCTCATTAAAAACAAAAAAGTATGCACGTAAGAAAGGAAAAGAAGCAGTGGGAATAAAGGATTAACATTTAACTCTAAAGAGAAAGAGGGTTCTTACCACTGAAAATGTCTTTGCTTTTCTTATACGCTGTACCACAACTTTATTACGTCCTTTCTGGGCTGCTTGAGAAAGTTTCCTCACTTCCCAGTTATTCTGGGATTCAACTGATGAACAAAAAAACCAGCATATCAACGTTAGTTTATTGCACCAGCATCTCATGCACCTGCTTCATAGTTTCATTTTAAAAAAAACCCACTCTTGTTTTGCCCATTTTTATTTTTAAAACGTGACAATTATTCTTTCATTTAAAATCTTTATTAAGGAAAATAAATCTCTTAGTAAAACTAAGCTAATTTAAGCAAAAAAAGGACATATCACACAGAAGTAATAAATAAAATGGCAACGATTACTGATTATTCAGCAGAAGCAAGTAAATCCTAGCTTAAGAAAAAAGCGCATTTTGGGGTATAATGAAAGTTACGCTGTTCCAAACACAGAAACTGTACAATATAAATAAAAGGTATGTCATGTCCACACCTTTATAAAAAAATTATCTTCCTCTTCCTTAAGACTGGCAATTTTTTGCATGTATGTACCTGTAGAGGTAGAGCTTTTCAAATAACCATCAAGAAGAGGCAGGACATCCTTGTAATAGGGCTGCATCATATGTCTGGGAATGTGAGCTGACCAGTCTTCCAAAGCATCCAGGCCCAGATCAGCCATTGGGGTACAGCTAAGGCCCAGCTTAAATGCATTCTAAGTGTCAAATACAAAACTATCAGCCTTTCACATTTATTGAGTAGTGTTACTTAATGCTAAAAGAGACAAATTTAAAAGCATTTAGTGTACATCTCCCTCTGAAATAACTTTTCTCTATTTAGCATCTCACTCAGGATCAGCACAGGACATATGTTTATATTGCAACACAGACACTAAGTCTGCTTAGTGCAAAAGCAAATTCCCACAATTTACTTTTTATCCAAAGAGTCCAGTCATTTGTATTCTATCTTACTGAAGACTGTAGAGAGCTTAATAGTTACCTTAATATTGACTTTGCTACAGAATATTTATACATATCTTAGGGAGAAAAAGTGTGAGCTGTACATCACTTTGACTCACCTGCAGTGCAGGAATATATGCTTTGATATCAAGCATGATGATGTCAGGTGGTAGAGAGAGCAAAAAAATCAGACAAGATGCCAACAGTTCATCTTTATACTGTTTCATTTTTGCTGCAACCTAAAATGCAGATAAATGCATCAAGAACAAACATAAACATTTTGAAGTCTTAACTGTATCAATACCCATGTAAAATAAACAAGCCAAACCAATACTGGAATCTCATTCACCTGCAGACAGTTACCAGAAGTATTTATACTGTTGTTTCTCAATTGTATATGAACTGGTGACCAATACACCTCTTCTGACACCAAAACAAACTGACCAAAAAGGATCTTAAAACTCCACTATGTTGCACAGCTCAAAAAGCAAGAATTCCTCTACAGTGTATTTAAGATTCCTCGGAAGATAAAAATTTTGATTGAATCACATATGTTTTTATTCAGCCTAAGAAAGTTAGGGAGCAACATTCCTCACCTCTTTTCCAAACTTTACAAACAGTGCAAAGCAAGAGCTCTTTTCTGGGTCTTCAGGACATCTTCTGAGGCTCCTTGGGCTGACATCCTACCAAACAGAAACCACAAGTCAATACTATTAAAAAGCACATAGTACATATATGAACCACAAGTTCAAATACGAAACTGGTGTCAGTGAAAACCTGAAGTGTATCTTTGATCTTTCAGAGGTTAGAAATTAACATTAATATGGTTCACTGACGGTCAACTTTTTGGAATATAGTAAATATTATGCAAATAAACAAGAGATATATATGACTGCAAAGTAGCTTTTCAATGGCTTAATTTTCTCCACTCATGCAACAAACCATAAAAACCCAAACTTCCCCAACAGTGGATGTCCAGGTGGCAAGAATGCTGGTGTAACATGAAAACAATTTACAACAGTGTCCATAGTACAAGCATCTACACCAATGACTTTCTAAATGTGCTTCACTTGCTGCCATGAGCAGCAGTGGCAAGGACAGCTCTGGGCTCTGTGTTGGGCTACACGCCCACGTGTTTTAGTCCAATAGCTTCCAAACCACAGCTAGTGCATCCACCACTAGGGCATCATATTCCCTGTGGAAATCAGTGAGTGAAACAGGAGTATACCCCAAAAGCTGAGTAATTACCCCATACATGGCCCTAATGTTCTGGTTAGATTGCTTCTATCCAAGATATCTTTTATACCACCTGCATGCAACGGTACCTCCATCCCTCTGTTCACCCAGCTCAGGATTTTAGAAAGAGCACTGGAACAGGCTGCCCAGGGAGGTCATGGACTCTCCCTCTCTGAAGACATTCCAAACCCACCCTGATGAGTTCTGTGTCACCTGCTCTAGGTGGCACTACCTTGGTGGAGGGGTTGGACTGGATGAATTCCAGAGGTCCCTTCCAACCCTAACAATTCAGAGATTCTGTGATTACACGTGGATGGTGTCTCTTCAGAAACTGGGATTCTAGTCTAAATTTTGACTTTTCATGTCAAAATTTAGACTAGAAGTCTAAATTTCTCATTATGGAAACTTCTCATTATGGAAACTTCTCATTATGGAAACTTCTCATTATGGAAACTTCTCATTATGGAGGCATAGGAAGCTATAAACATTTGAAACAACCCAGTAACAGTTTCAATGAACTGTTTCCCATAGGGAATAAAATACTATACATAAAGAATGGCACAGTCATTTATACAACATATTACCCCTCCACTAGGTGAAAGATCTCACCTCAAAGTATTTTATCCTCTTGGCAATTTTCATTGTAACCGAGAGCAGCTTGTAGAATCCACTAATAAGAGGTAGTCTTGTTGAATGTATAATAAGCTCATAACCAAAGGAATATACCCAAGAGTGAAAGTATTCCACGTGTTTCTCTGGAAGTATCTCTCTAAAACCAATCCACAGAAAACACAGTAGGAGAAAAAACAGTAATGAAATACAACGTTTTATTTTTAAAAAAACTTTCATCTCAGTACAAGAAAGAAATATTGCTGTAACCGAGCAGCACACAGATGGGGAATAAATGCATGCTGCATTCTGAGTCAAGCACAGGAAGATTTTAGTTTTGCTTTAGAGGGCAAAGCCATTTATCACTTATTATATCTCTTTACTAAATTTATACAAACACACATCCTCATATATCACATTTCATTACTGGACCTCCACAGGCAACTAATGCTGTACCTTTCACTTAATGCCCCTTACTAGTCTATGAAGACTGTATCTCTGGTCTCTGAAGTATTTAGGATACATGGTTAGGATAATACTGGAAGTTACAACATACAATGAATAACAACTACACCCAAATAACAAAAGTGAATGCTAATGAAAGCCTCTTGTATTCTTTTAAAAAACCTGAGCTGATGAGCTTGTATGTGTTTACCCATGGCCCAGGTGCCTGAAAAACCCTTCCTGTCTCCCTCCTAATCATCTTGTGCATTTTGAAATATGATCGGACTAACTCAGAAACAAGCATCTTAACCACATTTCACCTCAAACTCCTTCCAACCACCTTGTAACTTTCAAATTACATAAAAACATATCAATACCTGCAGAATTCCACTAGATTTATAAAGGCAATAAAATCTATTGGCTTCGTTGGCTGAAGGTTTGAAGCAGGGTCAGAAGAAGGCCCAACCAAAGCACTGTCACCTGAATTTCCATCCTGAAAATAAATATTGAAGAAAGAACATGGGATCTGTGACAACACAGAAAGCTTTCACACATTTTTTTTTGCCACATTAACAGTCT
The DNA here is from genome assembly GCA_013397155.1 of Irena cyanogastra. Lineage (NCBI taxonomy): Eukaryota > Metazoa > Chordata > Aves > Passeriformes > Irenidae > Irena > Irena cyanogastra. The sequence goes on along the minus strand of VWZV01012948.1, from coordinate 570,411 downwards.
GTCTTTTTCTAGCTGTTACTAGGTACTCTGAGACATGAAGGACTAACAGCTGACACATCAGTAACTGAAAGGAAAAATAAGAGATTCCTGCTTCTAAGCAGAAAGCCAGTCAAAAAATGAAAAACAGTAGATTCCAGAGCAGAAAGTCTAAAGTAACAGATTCTGTGAATTTCTATTGGTTCTGATGTTTTCATCTCCTAACACTGCAATGCAACATTCAGAAATATTAAGAAAAACATTTTATCTAGGATAAATGTTACTTCAAGGACACTACAGGGTACTATTCAGGCATAATGAAAACAAAACAAAGGATATGATTTTGCTTCCCCTGCAACAGCAGGAGTTAATGAATAGGTCCTCACATCTCACCTGTTCACTAACATCCAGTTTCTGAACAGTCAGGTCCAATTTCTCAATAATCTTCAAAATAGATTTTATAAGTTCATCATACAGGACACGACTCAGGGACTGCAGTTGTGCATTTTCAGTAAGAAAGTCTGCATCTTCAAAAACACATTCCTTTGTAGGAAGAAAATATTTCAATACACAAATGAAAATTATTTCTTTAATTTACAAACTAACATTTAAATAACCCAGAGAATCCAGTTTTAGATGCTTCTCAGCTATGAAAGCAAAAATTAATCCCTGTTTAATTAATTTATCAGCCATAAAATCCAACTAAAACCAGAAAACAATCCTTCTACAGCATGACATCTAGAAAAAGTCCAAAGTTAGAAAAGCACCAATAAGACAAGACTCAGGATTGTGTTTAATTTTCTGTTTCATTTTGTATTTCCATGTTCACTGTGTTTTACCTTCATTGTGTCACAGCCCAGTAGACTTCTAAAGAGGTACAGATAGTCCTTGTAAGTTGGTACTTTCGATCTTCGTGCCTCAACTCCCCCAGCTTCAAAGGGTTCTTCTGATCCAGAAGTTTCTTTTACAAAAACATCCTGAAGGGACACAATGTTTGTCAGACACATTGCTCTGGTGGTTTGACCCTGGGTGCATGTCAGGTACCCACCAGGCTGCTCTACCACTCTCCACCTCACCAGGACTGGGAATGGGAAAATAAGATGGAAAAAACTCATGGGTCAAGATAAAAACAGTTTAGTAACAAAGGATGACAAAAGATTTATTCTCTACTTCCCATCAGCAGGCAATGTCCAGCCACTTCCTTGGAAGTAGGGTTCTGGTACATGGAGCAGCAGTTCCAGAAGACAAACACCTTAACCAATGCCACCCACCTCCTCCTTTCTGCCAGCTTTTCTTGCTGACCAGACACCATATGGCATGGAATATCGCTTTGGTCTGTTTAGGTCAGCTGTCCTGATTCAGTCCCCTCCCAAGATCTTGTCCCCCCAGTCTACTGGTGAGGGGAAAATGTTGGAGAGCCAGCCTTGATGCTGTGCCAGTGCTGCTCAGCAGTGGCCAAAATACTGGTGTGTTATCAACATGTTTCCAGTTACAAATACAAGCACAGCTCCATGAGGGCTGCTATGGGAAAAATTAACTCCATCACAGTCAAATCCCAGTACTACCTGACCCATGCAACACAATGTAACATCACTGCTGCAGGTAGAAATATGGAATGTTTAGTTTTCTCCATCAATCTGAAAAGAGCACAAAACAACCACCCTGTTTCAGAAAAAAAAACACCCAAAAAAACCCTCTAAGGTTGTTCTCCTAGGGCTCAGTTATTTGAGGAATTCTATAGTTACTCTGCTGCACAGGATTAAAAAGCTTTAATAGCCTTGCTTAACACAAGCATTCAGTAACATTTAAAATGTCCAAAATTTAATGTGGAAGAAAGCTGGATGACTTTAATTACAACCTACTTTATTACAGACAACCTGACCAAACAGAAGTCTATTTCCTGTAATTTTCTTTATTCAGAACAAGAGGCACATCCACACTGTGCTGAGCCGAGGTGGGGATGAGAGACTTAGAACAAATGAGCCAATAACTAATAACACTAATGGACTAATAATAAAATGGATAGTACTATTTTTGCTTCTTTGGGCATTCCCTTGTTTACTAGGTTAGGTTGTCAAGAACTGGAATGGAATGTACGCTCTAGGAATCTAAACTAAATAAATATATTTAAACAGATATTTTACCTTTGAAAATGTGATTGGCTTGGAGAAAATTCTGATTAATCCCTGATGTACTGAAACAAACAAAAAAAAATTGCCTGAATAGATTTAAAAGGTCTGTGTTCATATCACTCATTACATTAACAATGAAACAAATCCATTTTCTAGATTCTGTCATGGTAGGGGAGAGGCAAAAGAACACAGATTTTTTCCTTTAAGGACAAAACAGCCCACATCACAGCCTTGAATCTAGGATGTTCCATAGGTAACCAATCCTGAATTTGCTTTTTACTACTTTTTCTCAACACTGCTTTGACTTTTTCCTGATTATCAATAATGACCACGGTGTCACCCGTAATGCCCCCACTGAAAAGGCAACAACCCCCAACGGTTTTCATTGACTTAGGATCAATGTGGCACTTGGGTGTACCACTTTCCAACTCAAGAACATGGGAAACAATGAAAATGCCCCAGCAACAGAGAAAATACATGATAAACAGCTGAAAGAAATAAAAAAAAAATTCTGAAAATCATTGAAAAGAAATGTCAGCATGCTTGATTCTACTAGAACTGTCAGTTACCAATGCTGACACAATCAGTACTACCTTTACAGAGCTATACCTGACTAGCTTCATATTTGGAATTTTACTATTTAAAAGTTGCAGAGCATGAAAAAAAAATGCATTTCTAATAGAGATAACACTCACCCTATTTTCTGTGCTATTTTGTAGGGGTAACTGAAAGGACATCGAACAGAGTTTTGTAAACTTTCCTATGAAATCCCTTTCTTCCCATAATTCTTCAGAGCAGGAATGCAAGTCTTATCACAAACATGTATTCTCCTGCCCTAAATCATATCCACTTCGTTATCCAAAATGATTGTCAAATGCATTCCTGAAGTTATTTAACAGTGGATATTGAAAAAATATCACCATGAAAACACTCTTCGTTTTTGATCCTGAATGGCTATTTCACATTTCTCTCCTAGAATTAGTTAAGCAATTTAGGGGAAAAAAATAAAAAAAATCCAAAAAAAACCATGATCCCAAAAAACTCCAACACAGTTAATATCACAGACTCACCCACAGTGCTAATAAAGCTCCAGAGAACTGGACCTTTTCCTGAGAGAGACAGAAACACCTTTATTATAGATCTGCAACAGACCGGCTGCATTTTTTCACTGTACTGTGGAAAGCTGCTGATCTGCAGCACAACCAGATGTTCAAGAACTGGAGTGTATACTTCAGGAACCTAAAATAAAGAAAAACAAAACGTCCATTATGCAAATTATGTGACATTACTTCAGCATGTTACTTTGTTACAAGAGCATGCATCATGATCTGCTCCGAAAACAAGAAGAGACTTAGCAAGTGAATTCATCTTAGACATTCAAAAACCTCAAACAAAGAAACAAACAAAAAGAACAACAAGAAAATCCCCCCCAAATAAAACTAAACAAACAGAGTAAGAAAGTTTCCTGGACCACACTATGGAAAGTAGCTCCTGAACAGATTAGTGCTTCAGTTAATCTAGTTTTAAGCTTACTAGAAAAGTACAAATTTAATTAAACAACAGTAACAGCATTATAACCTGTTCATCCATAACCACCTGAATACAAAATGTATGCCCCAATCTTACTTCACAGCTCCAGGTAAGATCCACAAAGCCCTCACTTAAACAGACAGCATAAGACCACAGCAGAAACAAAGTATCAGTCTCAGAGAACCCGCTAAGTTTAAGTACCAAAAGACAAAGCAGCAGCAGAGTGGTATAAACACAGAAAGGTTATGGCTACGTCCAAATAAAGAACATAAAATAAATAAAACATATTCACATTTGCCTATCATGGTTTTCATTTCAATGCACTGCAGCATTTTATTTAGCATATCCAGTGCATTTTCTTCATTCAAATAAAATCCATTAGAGCATTCTCCTGATATTCTTCCTATCCCCTAGGGGTTAGATGTCAACATATTTCAGTTAAATAAACACCTTTTACTATAGGTAGGTTCACAGCTATTACCTCCTCACACATCTTCAACTGCATAAAAGAATTGGGTGGTACTTTAAATACGTCACTTACTGTATCTATATGGAATATCACACTTGCAATGGACTGGAGGAAACTTGGTAGCTGATACAGATGGTCATATATTGTTTCTGCTTCTGTGAGGAACATTTGCTTACAACGCTGAAGGAGCTCCACATACATGCTGTCCACATCCTCAGGATGTATAGCTTTACATGGCTTACAGAAAGAAAATAAAAACCTGGTTTGGCAATTTTGTAGAGCTGAGCAAATAAATGCAGGCTGTAGCACTAAAACCCAGTCATGTCTTCACTTAACCATAACAGGAATAATATTTGAGGTTTTTCCAGAAACTCAATACACCTGAAAAAACTAACTTCAAGTACCAGCTAAATGTATGAGAAACACAATACCTGACACGCAGTATAACAACAGGTCACTAATGCAGTGTAATTTACTGTAAAAGTACTTGAATTTTCAGTGACATGAATTCATATTCAGACTGAAAACCATGGGAGTTTGGCTGTAAATATCTTAAATATTGCATTATGGATGCTTAGATTCACTTATATTTTGAATTAGCTGCATTAAACTAATAAGTGGCTTACCTTAATGTAGCTTAACTGATTATCACTGACAGGTTACTACCATTAAACACTTAACCAAGCAGTCAAAATTCTGAACTTTTATTGTTATAGGTCCTGTAAAAACAGAACCTATAAAGACTATTCCTAAGCTAATGAACAAGTGGAAAATATCCCCAAGAGTAACAGAGGGTTTGTAACAAAGCTTACAAATTTCTATAGAATGATTTGTAAAGCACAGCATGAACTAGTCAAAAACAAGTTTTTGTGGACAAGAACCAGGTCAAAGGCAAGAACTGTGGTAGGGAACTGACAATGGCAAAGTGATTTATGTAACAGTGAAATATGGCTGTTAGCCTAACAGTTGAATCAAGTCTGTAAAAACATGCTGACAAAATTAAGACTATCCATTTATTGCTTGCAGAACTTCAAGTAATATTTTAAGATTATTTCAGCAATTAAAGAAATATTCTGCCTTGAAACTGAAGGCAGAATATTTCAAGTTCAGTGCTAGAGTCACAGCTTGCAGCAGCACCAAGACTCTACTTCCTCACAACCCAGTATCTGATGCTTGGCCAAGATTTAACTTAAACACAGTAACAACTATTAATATGTCTTAACATATTAGGTATTTATAGGTACTGGAGCACTAAATTTGTTAAAATTTGAGGTATTATCCTCTATCGATATTTACATTATGCAATTTGAAGTTCTTGTGCTCTGAAATAGGTGTTTTTAATAGGGTTCCTTCAACTCCATAATCTGAAATACTTCGTTTTTTCTGGAACCAATACCTTGAACTCCATTCCTTTCTACCTCTTACCACAGAAGAGGAAGACTAGGAAAAAAGTGCATGGAAAATTCTACAAACAAATGCACTCTATTCAAAAGGTAGGAAAAAAGAGGATTCAGCCAACCAGCTATTCTATTGCAATTCCTAAACTTCTCTAAATAATCTTTGAGATCATTTAACCCAATTTTTGCTTTGAGAAACAAAAAAAAAACCAGTCTAGAATTTTATTATATAAAAGTTGTGGTACTACCATCAAGCACAGAAGCTGCAAATACATAAATACCACCCTTTCTTTATTGAACTTTATTGTTATATTCCCATTTTGACTGCTGACAGAAACTGGAAATTGTTCCTAATGGTGCCTCCTGAAAAACATACCTGCCATCCACACTGGTATGTAAGCACGGTTTTGTTTGTTGTTTCTTGTTGTATTTTACTTTGTGGTTGTTTCACAAATCACCCCCTACAAAGCTCCAGGCAAGACTTACTGTCCTGCAGTCAGCAGTGCCTTTCAGCTGTTTGACTGAGCTCTGTAACAATCTCTGAACTATTTTCAGAATGAAGCCTGGGTTCTACCATTTTAATGCAGAGAGAGATGAAAAAGTGTTGCCTGTATCTAAGCAATTAAGCACATCCTGTAGTTTTGTGACAGCTGTGTGTGCAGCTCCTGCTTTTCTACTTCAGAACCTGTGCACAGGAAGTAACACTACAACTAGAACGCAACGATGCTCCCACTAGATTCAGTATACGTTTTGAAAATTTTCATCCAAAAGGTATTTTACAGTGTAATAAATTAAGTCCAACATTTAGTCCAGTAACAGGACCACTCCCTATTAAAAGAGCTGTGTAAAATTGTAAAATGCATGGTATATGAATCCTAGCTTTACATTAAGCTCCTTCATCAGAAAAACTCCTCTGCACATACTGCTGCGAAAAGCCCATATCCGCGAATGGCAATAGACAACTCTTTGCTGCTCGAATCCATCCTCCTGATAGTTCCATAGAACTGCTCCATGAAGAACTGCAACTTGCTCTTATGTAGCTCTGCATCCTTAGCCACCATTAAAGAAATCTGTAAAATAGATATAAACATTCCAGCACTGCACAAAAATTGACAGTAAGTCAGAAGATATTTAGCTTGTAATACAAAGCACTAAATAAAAACTAAATAATTATTCATTAAACAGATTAATCGAACTTCCAAGCACCTTATAGTCCCACTATTTCAAGAAATTAAATTTTGCTTTACAATTGGAGATCCCAGTGAAGTTACCACACCTGCTTAAGGAATGAATCCAGTGCAGAATAACTGGCTTTCTTCAGCTCCTGATGCGGGTGGCCACACCATCTGCACATCACTTCATAGAGGGACACATAGTTGTCCAGGAGCAAGGCTCCAAACTGAGCAGAGTGCCAGATGAACAACTGTAACCCAGCTGCAATTTAAAACCAATTCCCATTAAAAACCAGACTTACATGACATTTTACACAACCAGCCCAGACTCTGGAAGTCCACATTTGGACTTTAGGCAGGCAGACCCATCGTGACTGGAGGGTATAAAATGTATTCCTCTAGCCTCTATTGATACTCTGTCGTATCAGTACCCAAACATTAAGAACTTAAACACAAAAACAACCTTCCAAAATCCTCTTTTTAAATGTACACCATTATGGAACACCCAGCTGTGTTCTGATGCAATTTACATTACTATTGAAAAAGAAAGGGACTTCAGTGGTTATTAATAAAAATACTTGATTGCACAATTCAGAAGGATCTGGTTTCTCTTGTCAGGACACATGCACAAGTCCCCTCCTCTGCCAAACTGTGAGGCAGACAAATAAAGAATTCATATTATAGGTAATTTCACTATTCCAAATATAAACATAAATGAAATTTCAAGACCCTTAATGGATTAACTGGGGAGAGAACAACTACCTTTAAAGAGGGTTTTACCACTCACAGTTACCATGGGCCTAATACTTAAACCTTGCATTTTTGCAATTTCTGCATAAGCCACTCACATTTCACAGACCAATTTCTAATCTTTCGATTTTCCCCCCATTCTTTTTCTCCTTCGTCCAGGGAAATTTCTCTCCTTGTTTTTTTTTTAACTCAATCCACTGTCACTTCTTTTCTCCTAATTAGCTACACTCCTCTTACTCTACCATTTCTTTCTCACATCACAGTTTTTTACTACTCCAGAGGGGCAAATGTCATCAAGTATAATGCTGCTATTCATAAGCTGATCAGACCTTGACTAGTTTAACCAAATACATGTTAAACTCTATATTCCAATTTGAAGTACAGCAGCCTTCCCCCCGGCCAGCTTAGAAGATTAAAGACTAGAGATATCTGAGCACATCCAGTAAAGAATAAACAATTCCAGACAAAAGACAGTATCCATCTCAGCATGAATGGAAATAGTTTACATCTTACCTAGAGGCACTGCGTATCGCTTCTGATCAATCTGTAATACCAAAAAAGGTTTGTCACTGTGATTTACTCTTCACCAGGGCTAATTTGTTTATGCAGAACAATTAACACATAGCAGATTTACCTGTGGGTTGATTGCCTTCACTGCAAAATCAAAAATCTCCTTTGCAGTCTGAGGATCTGTGAAACAATCCAATAGTGAGTATTTCACTACTGACATACAGTAGGCAGAGTGAAGACTAAGATATTTTTATCAATGCTTGGTATGAAGCAGTGATATTGGAAAGCCTTATATATCTCATTTTAAGAGACAGAGATATTTTTTTCCTGAAATACTCTTAAATTTGAAAAAAAAATTTGTACACCTATATTAGCTGATTTTTCTGAATATCCGTGTTTAAGTAGACTATTAAAAGGAACACATCTCCATACAAACTACATTCCAGCTTCAATGTGGCTCTCACAGCTGCCCAATATGTGGTCAGAAAACAGCACTTCAAAGATTTACATATAAAAAACCGCTGATGAAGCCATTTCACACAGAGACAGATGACAAGGACTTGTGAGTGTATATTTTGCATAAACCATCTACTAACATGGAAATTTTAATTCTGAGCACACACAAAATTAAATGCAGCACCAGAAATGGTGCTACTTTTTGGCTGTGTAATAATTAAATGTACAACTGTATCAAAATGTGTCATTGCCCTTCTCATAGAAAAAGAACATACCTTCATCCACTGACTTGGTGAAGTTGTACATGAGTGCAACGAGTCCCCTCAGACATCCCGTTACAAGAGGTAGCTTGGGTCCCCTTGTAGCAGATGTCATCTGAAAATAATAAAACACCCTCAAGATAAGATAAATTTATACCAAGGCTTTCCAGTTCCTAGAAGTGTAGGTAAATAACTTTTTTCAACTTAATAGTTATATCAGCACCCAACTCTGTGAAACAACTCCACAGAAACATCTTTACTCTGAAGTGTGACGTCATTTGGAGGGAAGCACAAGAGATCATTTGAAAAGCATGGAAATGTTCCACCAAGACAAACCATACCAAAATTTAGATAAAATATACTAATGTCTTAAAAGTACCTAAAAATTCAGAATATATGAAAGTTCATCAGAAATGTGATGTTTAACTCACATGCAAGAACTCTGCAGCCAGTACAGAACAAATCAGAAACTACCAGTGCATGACAAGGTAACATTTCCTGGGGAATGATCATCACACTTCATCTTCTCACACAGTGAATTGGCTAATTTGCTGTTATTGATGGCCTTGAATTTTCACTTAGAAAGGCTCTCAAAGCCAGAGAACACAACTTAAACAGTCCTTCAGGAAGAATTTATGATGTACTAGCTACAGTAGTATTCCAACAGTCAGTGCTATACACTTCAAAGGAAAAAAAAAAACAAAAACAAAGCAATGCACAAAAAAAACCAAACCACCAAAGCAAAAAACCAAAGAAAGAAAAGAAATTTCAACCATACCTGTGTTCTAAGCTCACTCAAATAAGCTCGGAATAGTTTTTCAGAGTTGTTAATCATGTCACTAGGCTGGACTTCTCCCAGAACTCCCAAAAGCTCATAAATCTTTTCCAATACTAGAAAGTAATTTTTAATATTATTAAATCTTAATTACTGAAATCATTGCTTCGACATTTCCAGTGCAATTTCTATTAACTTGAAACCATGAGAAAACCATCCCTGACAATACAATTGCTGCTTAAAGTGTGGAGCAGACATCTTTATATATATATATATATATATATACACACACACACACACACTTAAGTAGCTATATCCTACAATGTGAGATGCATCCTCCTCTCACACCAGTAAGTTAAACACATTTGCCACATTTTTAAACGGGGCTCAGAAAACTAATTTAAAGGCCACATGCACTGAGGAAGCACTTGTTAAGGCCTACAGCTAGCAGAAGTTCCTAGGCTTGAATTCAGGCTGAAGGATTCTACGCAGGCACAAGTTTTATGAAGGGTAGACCAGTAAAGCCAAGATTTTAGCAGTAACTAGCCATAATGATCAAACTGCAGCTCATACTAATAAAATAACAATATAATCTGGCAAGGCAGAACTGATGAGCTCACATTAGAGGTGACCAGCGCAGGAACTATCATACTAAAACTGCAGCTTTGAGGACAACACTAGCCAGGTTTAGAATAAGATTACAAAGAGCTTTAGAATCACAGAATCGTATAGGTTGGAACAGACCTTTAAGATCATCAAGTTCAACCATTAACCCAACACTGCCAGGTCTCATCACTGAATCATGTCCCCAAGTGCTATATCTACACATCTTCTAAACATGTCCAGCAACAGTGACTTCAAACTTCCACGGTAACCTGTTTCAATGACTGACAGCCCTTTCTGTGAGGAAATTGTTCCTAATATCCAATCTAAACCTCCCCGGTGCAACTTGAATTCATTTCCTCTTGTCCTGTCACTTGTTACCTGGGAGAAGAGACCAACCCCCAACTGGCTACAGCCTCCTTTCAGGTGGCTGTAGAGAGCAGTAAGGTCTTCCGTGAGCCTCCTTTTCTCCAGGCTAAACACACTCAGATCCCTCAGCTGCTCCTCACAGGACTCGTGCTCCAGACCCTTCTCCAGCTTTGTTGCCCTTTTCCGGACTCACTCCAATCCCTCAATGTCCTTCTTGTAGTGAGGGACCCAGAACCGAGCACGAGATTCAAAATGCAGGCTCACCAGTGCTAAGCACAGGTGGACAAACAAAGAAAAGCTAAGGCCTACCTGTATCAGGAATTCTACTTTTTACAGCAAGCTCTTCATAAAATTTATTAAATATCTCTCTAACTTTCATTTCCTCCATCAGACAGGAACGTTGTAAACTGTGAAGCAACTAAGTTGGATTAAAAAAAAAAAAGAGGAAAACATTTAGATCAATACCTCAATACTGCTTTGTCTAAATAAAACCACAGTTCACACGTTAAGTTCAGCTTAAGTAAGCAAATATGCTATTCAATGAAAGAAGTCTAAGGTGACTTGTCCAAAGAAGAATAACGGTATGCAATCTACTTTAACTACAAACTACCTTCTCATATACGCACAAATACAAAATTTACAACTTTTAATTTACAGTATACATATTATATATAGATCATCTACACGAAATCTATACACAGTATGATTTATACATATGTACGTATAAAGTCATCTAGAGCACAGGCTTAGCAAGTCTGCAGTAGCTTTTATCAGACTGTACTTCTCTCCCCGCTAGTATAAAGCCAATGAAATTCACAGAACTGACTCAGAATAATTCAGAAGGGAGTTTTGTTTCTCATAAACTTAAGCAGGCACAAAAGCATTTATAAAAGAAGGGTCTAAATGCATTCAAAAGAACTACTGTCTCACACAGCAACTAAATTTCTGGGAAAAAAGTCCTCCTCCTCCACACTGCCCAAACACTTTATCTTATACTATAACAGTATATATAATACATAGTATTTTAAAGCAATAATGCAACTGAACAGCAAAATTTCTCCTTTAACAACCACAATAAACTGAGATATCTGCAACTGCCCCCAAAACAGTTGTGTCTTGCTCTAACAAATGAAAGAATGACATATTCACATCTCAGCAACCTACTAGAGAATATTGAAGACAATCTGTTGTTAAAATGTTTATCTTTTTAACATCTAAATATTAGCTATCACTGTTCTCTTGCTACCACAGACTACAACTTCCTTGTAAGAGGAAAAGGAGGAGCAGATCTTTTCTCTTTGGCACTCAGTGACAGGACCCAAGGGAATGGCCTCAGGGTGTGACAGGGGAAGTTTAGGCTGGATTTCAGAAAACGGTTCTCCACCCAAAGGGTGGCTGGGCACTGGAACAGGCTCCCCAGGGAAGACGTCACTGCACCACACCTGACAACAGCTCAGGAAATGTTTGGACAATGCTGTCAGGCAAGTGATGTGACTTTTGGGGACGGTACTGCAGGCTAGGAGTTAGACTCAAAGATCCTTGTGGATCCCTTCCAAATCAGCTTATTCTGCAACTCTGTGATACAGATTTTCTGCATCATATAGTGTAACTATAGTAATACAACAGATTTTCTACTTCTTTTCTAGAAACAAGAGAGATTTACAAAATGCATTTTACCTTAATCAGAAGTTCCAGTGCTGAGATTTTGCATTTTGCTGCTCTCTCTTTTGTATAGACACTGAGACAAGTTTGCTACACAGGAAAGAAAATTAAGATAACAACACTTAAGTAAAGACGGAAATTCAAAGATAACATATTCTTCTACCTCTTTAAAGTATCTGCTCCTTACAAGCTTAAGGTTTCTTAAAAAGACTGAAACACTATCTAGTCCTGGAAATGGCTTCACTGACAGCACTGTCTGACATAGTAACAAACCCCAACTCAAGCAAAGAAATTGCAGTTTCTGCAGTAAAATTTGCACAGAGCAGACTTTCTACCTCAGTACTATCAGTCCTTACAATAAGTAGCTACTAATTTATGATCAGAAACTCCAGTGGTGCAGTCAAGCATTTCTATGCAAAGCAACACAGATGTTCACATCCAGACTCCAGTAGCCTTAGGTATTGTAGTTACCACCAATTTCTGTATATATTGCAAAAGTAACAACTTCTCAGGTGATTTTTTTTAATTGCTAATTAAAATTAACCCTACAGAAACATTTAAATTTTGGCACTTAAATGTTTAAGTTTGTATAAATTAGAAGTTAGAGTTACTATTTCCAATGAAAATAACTAATTTCCAGAACCAATACCTACTATATTCTATAAAGAAAAGTTAATAAAATTAAGTCTACAGCTGGACAAACAATTCCACACTGCTCTGTGATATGAATTACAGTTTATGTCAAACAAATTAAAATTATTTCAGCTCTAACAAGAACACTAGAGATGGGCAAGGCTGAGTGAGAGAGGTGAAGTACAGCTATGAATGTTATGACACCCACCAGACTAATTTAAACTGTCAAAAACATTTCTGGGAAATAATTTTTATTTACCTACCTTAATATTACAGGCATAAGGATGAATTTTGTCACCAACTTTTTCCAAAAAGATGCAAAGAAACTTCAACGCTTCTTCCCTGCAATCCCGAAACTGAAAAATTAAAAAAAAAAAAAAAATGAAGCGTGTAACACGTTGTTCATACAGCACTACCGAAAAAGGACTTTAAAGTTTGCCAGCTTACCTCCTCGATGGTGAGGGATCTGTGGATAAAGACGAGTAAGCCATGCTCCTGGGAAAACACCAGGGACAGGTGCAGCGCTGCAGGGAGGCAAGGAACCATCAGGTGGCTGGCTTCACGCACACCGCCCAGCCCATCCCCAGGTGCAAAAGGGTGACCTGACGCCTTGGGCATCACAGACGCTTGTCACCAGAAAAACACAACAAAGTGTGACTGCTACTGACAGCCCCCATGGCCTCGGGGCCCGGGCCTGCCCCTGCTCAGGGCCGAGGCAAAGCCAGCCTAGGGGCAGCCCAGCACAGAGGGGCCCGCACCGAAGTGCTTCTACCCCGGTGAACGGTGATCTGGGGCAAGAGACCTCCCTCCCTCGGAATCACCAGAGACACAAAGCATGCAGTGCAGCACGGACAGGGCCGCCCCGCAGCAGCATCGGCCCGGTGTGTGCGTCCCTCCCCAGGCCCCGCTCAGCTCCCCCCGCCGGGGCCGGGCCCGCGGGCGCACCCTGCTCGCCGCTGGCCAGGCTGGCCACGCAGGTCTCGCCCAGGCTGCGGAGCAGGCTGTATCCGTGCAGGGCGCTGCCGCCGACATCGCCGGGCTGCAGGCAGCGGTGCAGCTGGAGCAGGCACTGCTGCACCCCAGCCATGCTGCCCCGGCCCCCCGGAGCAGGAGCGAGGAAGCGGGCGGGAAGGGCCCGCCTCCCGCCGCATCCAACGCCACCGGGGGGACGCGAGCTGCTGAGCTCGGCCAGGAGAAGCGCTCCGCCAGACTGTTCCCAGCGGAATAAGGGCCAGCGGCAGGGAAGAGCCTGTTATGTCACTCGTCTCAGGATGGGCTCAGGTCATGCACACACAGAATGACAGAATGGATCCGGTTGGAAGGGACCACAGTGGGCCATCTGCTCCAACCTCCCTGCTCAAGCAGGCACACGGCACAAGTTTGCATCCAGATAGTGCTTCAGTATCTCCAATAAAAGAGATTCCACACCCTCTCTGGGCAATCTGTTCCAGTGCTCGGTCACTGCACAGTAAAGAAGTTCTTCCTCACATTTAAGTGGAACTTCCTGTGCACCAGTTTTTGCCCATTGCCTCTTGTCCTATTGCTTGGCACGACCGAGAAGTGCCTGGCCCCATCCTGATAGACATTGCTGAGATTCCCTCTCAATCGTCTCTTCACGAGACTATACAGGCCCAGCTCCCTCAGCCTTTCCTCATGAGAGAGATGCTCCAGTCCCTAAATCATCTTTATTGCCCTTCGCTGGACCCGCTCCAGAAGCTGCAGGTCTCTGTTGTACCAAGGAGCCCAGAAGCGGACAGTAATGCTGGACACAGTAGTGGTTCCCCCCCTCCTCAGAGAATGGGCTGCTCCAACCTCCCCACGCCTGCCTACAGTCCCAGTTTTGCCGCGAAATTCGGTAAGGTGCAGGCGGCTCCACGTTAGGTTGCGGGGGGGAGGCAATGTGCCATTACTGAGGGCAGCCTCTGTCTTGTACCNGCTCATTCTTCTCGCCGACCCCCTACCCCTAGGTAGGACCGCAGCTGGAGCCGCAGCAGCGCCATGTCGTCGCCAGCCTCCACTCCCAGCCGCCGACGGGGGAAGCGCGGCCGGGGCAGCAACCCCCCGACTCGTAAGTGCTGCGGCGGGAAGGGCCGGCGGGGGAGGCACCCCCGCCCCCGGGGGGCCCTCCCCNCAGGAGAAGCGCTCCGCCAGACTGTTCCCAGCGGAATAAGGGCCAGCGGCAGGGAAGAGCCTGTTATGTCACTCGTCTCAGGATGGGCTCAGGTCATGCACACACAGAATGACAGAATGGATCCGGTTGGAAGGGACCACAGTGGGCCATCTGCTCCAACCTCCCTGCTCAAGCAGGCACACGGCACAAGTTTGCATCCAGATAGTGCTTCAGTATCTCCAATAAAAGAGATTCCACACCCTCTCTGGGCAATCTGTTCCAGTGCTCGGTCACTGCACAGTAAAGAAGTTCTTCCTCACATTTAAGTGGAACTTCCTGTGCACCAGTTTTTGCCCATTGCCTCTTGTCCTATTGCTTGGCACGACCGAGAAGTGCCTGGCCCCATCCTGATAGACATTGCTGAGATTCCCTCTCAATCGTCTCTTCACGAGACTATACAGGCCCAGCTCCCTCAGCCTTTCCTCATGAGAGAGATGCTCCAGTCCCTAAATCATCTTTATTGCCCTTCGCTGGACCCGCTCCAGAAGCTGCAGGTCTCTGTTGTACCAAGGAGCCCAGAAGCGGACAGTAATGCTGGACACAGTAGTGGTTCCCCCCCTCCTCAGAGAATGGGCTGCTCCAACCTCCCCACGCCTGCCTACAGTCCCAGTTTTGCCGCGAAATTCGGTAAGGTGCAGGCGGCTCCACGTTAGGTTGCGGGGGGGAGGCAATGTGCCATTACTGAGGGCAGCCTCTGTCTTGTACCACAGGTAGTAACCTGCATTATAATTCTTTCTCTATTGTAGCAAGTCGAGCGGGGCGCGACCCTCACTTCGAGGGTCCAGAGGATTCATCTCCTTCTTCCTTTCCCTCTCGGTTCCGCATCCCCCCTTTCTGCCTTCGTTGGGCGCTCCCGGTACGATCGCGCCTCGCCATTGGCCAGAAAGCCCGGGAGAGCGCGTGCACGCCGCTGGCTTTGGCGCGGACCGTGGNGGCACCCCCGCCCCGGGAGTGCTCTCCCAGCCCCCGCCTCGGTCCGCCTGGTGCGGCGGCCTGGCTATTGTAACGCTGGGTCCGCTTGTGTCTCTTGCAGCACAAGATGCTCGCTCTCCTCCTTCCCAGAAGCGTCGGACAGACGATTCCACCTCCACCGGGGACCTGCAGCCCATGCCCACGTCCCCGCCCGCCGACGCGCAGAGCCCCGGCGCCGCCGATGCGCTGTTCTCCAGCCCGCCGCAGTTCCGCCACTCCGGTACGCTGGGGCTGGGGCGGCTCCGTGGCTGTGCGGGCCCTGGGGATGCAGCCCGGGGGCCTTGAACTGCCGTGCGGCGAGCCAGATGCGGCTGAAAAATGCTCGAGGGAAAACTGAGCGTTGTCTCATGTTTCTCATGTGAATGTAGTATAGTGAACTCTGCAGGAGTGCAGTCAATGTCTGGGGTGCAGATCTCTGTCGTAGCTTCCAGTTAGTGTGGGAATATGTATCGGAGAATATACATTAGCTTTTAAAATTTATTTACAGAAAGAATAATAGAACTGCTAACAGAAGGAACTAGGTTGTTCACCATAGAAAGCCTTTCTTGCTTTTATAAATAGGGTTGTTTTTAATTCCAGTAGCTGTTAATTATGTCATTGCCTCTACCACCCCCAAAATACTAAAAAAAGTGTTGCATCTAAAATTCTGTATGTTTCTATGCTTGAACTCCAGTGTAGTTTTAAAGTGCAGTACTGCTGTAAAGTTTTCTAGGGAAGCTTTATTTGAACTTGGGATCTTTGAGAAGAGCTGTTAATACAAAGAAAAAGTCTAGAGAGACTGGCAACATCTTTATTGTGTGTTTTGACAAAACACTGGGCTTGACTGATACTACTCATTTTATGACAGAGTTGAAGGAGCAATGAGACAAATACAGAGGCTGAATTTTAGTCTGCTATAGACATAAAATGTCTCAATAATCATGACAAACCACTTCTTTTATAGCCATTCCTCTTGACTTCGACATCAGTTCACCTCTGACTTACGGCACACCCAGCTCCAGGGTAGAGGGTACCCCACGAAGCGGTGCACGAGGAACTCCAGTCAGGCAGAGGCCGGATCTTGGGTCTGTCCGGAAAGCCAGACAAGTGGATTTACACTCAGATGGGGTAGGTGGATGCCTCACCTCTTGTATCTCACAACTTCTTTTTGAATATATAAATATTTGTATATGCTTAATTTGTTTCCACACAGCTGGCTGAGGATATAGCAGCAACCGAGCAATCTCTTGGACAAAAGCTTGTTATTTGGGGAACAGATGTTAATGTGGCCTCGTGCAAAGAAAAATTCCAGGTGGGTTTTGTTTCTTCCTTTTTTTTAAATGAAAAACTAGTTTTATTTAAACAAATACTAGTTGAATCTGATACAAAGGAGGTGTTTGTACTGCTAAAGTCTGCTAATTTTTCCTGTCTTTCTTTTACCTCTAACATTCAGAGATTTCTCCAGCGCTTTATTGATCCACTGGATAAAGAGGATGAAGACATTGGCCTGGATCTTAACGAGCCACGTTATATGCAACGACTTCAAGAGGTACTTGTAATGCAGTAATTTGAAATTCAGCTTTTCTTTTTTCAGTCTTGCATGCCATCGAGCTAAAGATTTCCTAACTCCCTTGCAGATTAATATGGTTGGGGAACCATTCCTGAATGTAAATTGTGACCATCTAAGATCATTTGATGAAAGTCTCTACAGGCAACTGATCTGCTATCCTCAGGTGAAGTAGTGCACTTGTTTTCTGGCATTCAGGTGGCTCTTTCATATTTCTGGGTTTTAAAATGCTTGTTTAACTGCAGTGCATATTGTGTGTGTTCGGTGCAACCTCAGTGGCTATTTTATTTTACTGAATATAAGATGTCGTGTTTGATAGTAGATGATCATAGAAACAGTGAGTACCTTGTGCATGCAAAGTTAGCTAGTGAGCTGCAGTGTCCAAAGTTTTGTACTTCCACCCCTTGCAATGCTCAAGTGAATGAATAAATCTGATCCAGACATCAGGTTTTGTGTTACATAGGAAAATGTTCAGGTGGTGTAACTTTATTCATTACTGGCTGATCAGCAGCACATAAAATACTTTATGCATAATTACTTCATTCTATGATTTAACTTGTAAGCTGTTTCTAATACAGGAAGTTATCCCAACATTTGATATGGCTGCCAATGAGATCTTTTTTGATCATTACCCTGATTCAATACTAGAGCATCAAATTCAAGTAAGGCCATATAATGCACTGAAGACCAGGAATATGAGAAATCTAAACCCTGAAGGTAAGTTTTTTGCTTACCGTGTTAGAAAAGAATCTTAAAAATTTCCATAAACTTAGTGAATTTTAACATAAGATTAAGACTATATAAAACTGTACTTGTGGTCCATCCAGATCAGTATCTTCCATTCCTGTCTGTTTCAGAAGAAAATGCTTTAGAGCCCAAATGTAGAATAATCTATCCATAAAGGAAATATCTCCTATCATCAACTACTCGTGTTTTTAGTTCTGGAAGTGCAAAGGATTTTTTCTTTTGTATATATACTCCTGTAAATTAGAATATTTGTATTATGCATTTATGATTCTTTTTGCTTGAACAAAGTAGCAGTAATCCGTCTGTCTGCCTTCTGCCTAAAAACTATTGTAATGTGAAATTTTGAAGGTTATTTAAATTTTAAGAGTATGAGGTCATGACATGAGTCCCTTTATTTTTGTAGACATTGATCAACTCATTACCATCAGTGGCATGGTCATCAGAAGCTCCCAGTTAATTCCTGAGATGCAGGAAGCATTCTTTAGATGCCAGGTTTGTGCTTTCACCACCAGAGTGGAAATCGACCGTGGCAGGATTGCTGAACCATCGGTGTGCAAGAACTGTAACACAACGCACAGTATGGCGCTGATTCACAACAGATCCATGTTCTCTGACAAACAGATGGTACGTTGCCTTAGGTACTGGCTAAAATGAAAGAATTGCTAGTTTTTGCTCCCCCACGCTCCTAAAATCATCAACAGCATTAGTTATTTATCTTGAGATTGAATGCTTTGAAAAGAAAAAGTGTTTTGGGACATGGAAATGGGTGAAACAACTTAGTGAAACAGTAAGTACTCTCTACTTTCTTCTTTTTTCTTCTCTATTTTGGAGAAGAAATGCATTAGGAGGATGAAATTAAGGATGTACATCTCTTAATGTTTCTGTATGGAAGCCCCTTTATATACAGTAGGTCCACTTTTGTCTATACTAGGGGAGCCTTGTTTGTAGCAGCATTTTATCTAAGCCAGAAGCAATAGCAGAATTTTCATTTTCATAATCTCTTGTAATCAGTTTTGCTGTTTGCGTGGGCATATCTTGTTCCTAAGCAATGTTTCTGATTCAAAATGATGCTGAAGACTGTGTTAATACAAAATCCTGTTGTGTGCTCTCTGGAAAAGCTCTGCTTTTTTGCAGCTGAAACTTAAATGGTGTTTTTGCTAGATCAAACTGCAGGAGTCTCCTGAAGATATGCCAGCTGGACAGACCCCACATACGGTGGCACTCTTTGCTCACAATGATCTTGTTGATAAAGTTCAGCCAGGTGACAGAGTTAATGTCACAGGTAAAATTTGGTTTGAGTATTTCCATTTTTCTTTTTCATTGATCTGAACTGTGTGTAAAGGGACCTGAGGGGATGCACTTCCAAGTGCTGAGAGAGTTGGACACTTTCTTTGCAAGGCCACTTAGTTATCTTTGAAAAGTCATGCTGACTGGCTAAAATACTAGAAAAAAAGCCAATGACACTCCCTACAGTGAAGAGGAGACCTGAGAAACTGCAGGCCAGTCAGCTTCATTTTGAGCCCTGGAAAAGGTGATAGAGCCAGTAATCCTGGAAACCTTTTCTTATTGGGACAGTGTTCTACACCCTCAGCAAACTTGCGGACAAAAAACTGGAAGGAAGCTGTGGTGCCAACATTCTCCTGGGCTGTATTAGGAGTGTTGCCACCAGGTTGAGGGAGTACTGGGTCCAATTGTAGGGTCTCCCAGGGCAAGGGAAACATGAACATACAGGAATGAATTCAGCAAAAGGCTATGACGATAACAGAAGCCTTGGTCATGCACAGAAAGACTGAGAAAGCGGGGACTGCTCTGCCTGGAGAATAGAAGGCTTAGGGGAATCTTAGCAGCATGTTTAGAAACACCTGATTTGGTATGGATGAAGGGGTGGTAGTGTCAAGAAGACAAAGTCAGATTCTCCTTAATGATGCCTACTGGTACACAGAGGGCACAAGCTGAAATACAGGCAATTCTGATTAAAAATAAGAACTTCTTTACTGTTTGTGTGGTCGAGCCCTATCACAGGTTGATTGGCAAGGCTGTGTGGAGTCTTTGTCCTTAGAGATACTCAAAACCTGATGGGACACACCCTTCAGCAAGCAGTGGACTCCAGCTGACTCCAGTTTTCACCCCATGATTAGACTAGACATCCCCAGGCTGTCTGAACTTGATTCTTTTATTCTGAAGCTGTAGCTGAAGAAGAGACAGTATCTTGAATAGTGTCTGTAGTCAGAAGAGTGCTAACATAGAGTAAGTCTTGTGATACTGGAGCAACATATTATAAACCACTTCGCTTTAAAACAACTGCTGTAAAAAAACCAAGCTGTTTGAAATGCGTTAGAAAGCTGTTATTAAACTTGGCACTTAAAGGGAGGGAAAAGCTGACTGGGAGTGGGAATTTCAAAGGCATCAAGCTTTAGATTTTTTTCAAAAATGCTTTCATTGTTGAGGACACTTTTGGTACAAACATAAAACATGTATGTCTGTCTACCTGCAAAAACGGGTCTAGGCAACTTCAATATTGCTTGTACGTGACTTACAGTGAGAAATTAGATGACAAAGTATTTAGGCTGTTTAAAAAAGCTCTACTCTTCCTGCGAACTTGTAAAATTTTTAGGGTTTGGAATTAGCGTGTTTCTCCATATCTAATGCTGTGATTGAAATTTGTATTTAGGCATCTACAGGGCAGTCCCCATTCGAATTAACCCCCGGGTTAGCAGCGTGAAATCCGTGTATAAGACCCACATTGACGTCATACACTATCGCAAGACAGACTCCAAACGCCTGCACGGTGTTGATGAGGAAACGGAGCAAAAGAGGTTTACAGAGGAACGTGTGGAAATGCTCAAAGAGCTTTCTAAAAAAGCAGATATATATGAGAGGCTTGCTTTAGCATTGGCTCCAAGTATCTATGAGCATGAAGATATCAAAAAGGTGAAAAGTTCTGTATTTCTCTTGTAAGACATGTATTTTTATGTGTACGTATTTGTAGTTACCGTTTGCTGTTAAGGTATCTTGTAACTTAAAAATTCAAAAAGCTGTTGTCTTTAGCAGCCTTAAAATGTCATGGTCTTGTCAGGGTGGAGTTGGTTGTAAGTGTATCATAATTATTTTCAAGCTATTAAGGAATTAGAGGGAAGATAATTGAAAAAGCAGGAAGGCAGCAAAACTCGGAAAACTTAATTGCAGGATGTATCTTGGACATTTCATGGAAATTCAGATTACTGATTATCAAAGGAAAGTAAGTACCTGTAACATAGTAACTGTGCTTGCTGAGAAGAGGCATCCAGGAGAGAAGAGTATCTTCAAAATGACATATGGTTGACTCTGAATTATAGAGTATCAAAACATTTACTTGGATGTATCTAAGAAGGGACTGTTCCAATAAAGTGTCAACTGAGGTACTAGAACATTGTGAAAACAGCAATCAGTAGCAGGTCTCAAGGTATATTGTTAGACATCAAAACGTTCCTCTTCCAAGTATATTCCTTCAAGGTTTTTTAATAGAGTTATACATTATTATTGTTCACAAGTTCCTGAAAGTATAATTCAAAACCATACAATGATTTACTTATGAAATAGGAACACAGTAATGACAGTTCCTTTTGTTGTTACCTTCTCAATGTGCTAATAAAAGCACATCAAATCTAGGGGGTAGAGTTGAGGAAAACTAAGGACCCTTCATCAAAGGGGATTCTTCAGGTTCCTACTAAAATCTGGTTACAACAACATACAAAATTTCTGTCTTTAATGCTTGAAACCAGGCAGATACAGCGAGTTGTGTTAATTTTAGCAGTGTTTGTTTTTCATATGTTTCAGCTGAACAGTTGGATTTGCTCTGTTACATCTATACAAGTGATATTTTCATTTTATAGGGTATTCTGCTTCAGCTTTTTGGTGGATCAAGAAAGGATTTTACTCATACAGGAAGAGGGAATTTTCGTGCAGAGATCAACATTCTTCTCTGTGGTGATCCTGGTACTAGCAAATCCCAGCTGCTCCAGTATGTGTATAACCTGGTTCCTCGAGGCCAGTATACTTCTGGCAAAGGCTCAAGTGCAGTTGGTCTTACTGCATACGTGATGAAGGATCCAGAAACACGGCAGCTGGTTCTTCAGACAGGAGCTCTAGTACTTAGTGACAATGGCATTTGCTGTATTGATGAGTTTGATAAAATGAATGAAAGCACAAGGTCAATTCTACATGAAGTAATGGAACAACAGACGCTCTCCATTGCAAAGGTAATTGAAACTGAAGTCATTCCTAGAGGATTTTGCTCTTGCTTTACTCAGTCTTTCACAATGCAGTTTTTGACTACAGAATCCACCTAGTAACATTGGTGGTTCATGAAATTGGAGGGAGGTTTTGGTGCCACAGCTGCAGCTGGTTTCAGAGATGTTTTTCCTTTTGACAGGCTGGAATTATTTGCCAATTGAATGCTCGTACATCTATCCTAGCAGCAGCTAATCCTATAGAATCACAGTGGAACCTGAAAAAGACTACTATTGAAAACATTCAGCTTCCTCATACACTGCTGTCAAGGTACTGAACTGCACTGCATGTGTCATTTTTAGGGGATGTTACACTTCCTCTTCTGAAAATCATTACATAAAATAGAATACAACTACTTTGTTGTTCACAACCTAACAGAAAACTTTTACAGCACATACTTTATATGCTGTCCTTACAATATCTATATGAGCACAGGAGTGCCCTTTAGTATTTACATGTTGACCTTCAAGAGCAGGTGTGATAAGATCTGTAGGATGTCTTTTATTTAATTCTATGTTGTTTCAAAATTATCTCCTAGGAAAAAAGCTGTTCTGAAACTTAGTGTATTGATAACTTTAACAAAAATTCAGGATGCTTTTCATACCTCCATAAAGCTTTTAAGGTGAAATACTGATGATCAGGGAACTTGGCGGCAGAGGTGGTAGAGTCCTAAGATCTGTGCCTACTTCATTCTGCTTTGTAAAATTCACCTGAGGAGGCAGCAGTGCTGGTCAGTCATTTGGGCAATTGCTGTTAGAGCCACATTTAGTGCTTGCTGACAGAAAATTAAACTACATGCTGGAGTTGCATCTTGTTAAGAATTTCCACCGTAACTGGAAATTTGAAGTAAACTGATGGTATACTGGATTCCCTGAGAACACTTATGGCTTAAATTTCAATTAAGAGCTGCTAGGTTTGAGCAGTATCTCTATTCCATCATTTATTAGATTTAAGCCTACAAAAATAAATTATCGGCTGGCTAAAAATGCATTATCTGTGTCTGCTTTTAGTTGAAACTAGTTGAATATATTGTTTGTAAAATTATAGACCATTTTCTTCAGAATTGAACTGCAAGTGCTTTTTGAATTATTAGTAATTTTATCTAGTTTTTTTTTTTTACTGTTGTATTTCAGGGCAGTATCTTTAGCAGTAAGTTCCATGCATTTGTTATGTGTGTGAGATTTTTTGTTTGTAGCAGTTGGAACTTTCTTCTGGGGAGGGTGGGGTGTGGATTTTTTAAGGAAACAAAGTGTGTCAGCCTTGAACATGGAATCTGAACTTTGCAGAATGTACCTTGCTTTCAAAATTTCAAGTCCATAGGATGTAAGCAAATCCATTGTGTTGTTCTGTACCTTGAGAATTCTAGAAAAGTTTTCTTTCTGGTGTGAGAAAGCTATTTCTACTGAGAGTAGGAATTAAGGCTAGTAACTCCTACCTGTACTTATTATGTCAAATCTTTCTAAGCCAAGTACCTAAATGACAAGAAAGTATGCACACTAATACTGGATCATATCCCATTCAGATTTGACTTGATATTTTTGATGCTGGATCCACGTGATGAAGCTTATGACAGACGCCTTGCTCGTCATTTGGTTTCACTGTACTACCAAAGTGAAGAGAAGATGGAGGAGGAATACATGGATATGGCAGTATTGAGGGATTACATTGCATATGCTCGTAGTTATGTAAATCCCAGATTAGGTGAAGAAGCAGGCCAAGCCCTTATTGAGGTAAAGGAATTGCTGCTGAGAATGTTCAGAGTCTTTCCTGACTTGTCAGAAGTAGTGAAATTCCCTTGTACCTACACTCTTTATCTACACAACAACCTTCTGTAAGATCCTTGATAAAAAAACATCTTTAATGGAAAGAGGGATCAGATGAGTCATTTTGCATTCTAACGTTTAGCTTTCAGATATGTTGGTTTGGTTCCATCACATAAAACACATTAAAGTCTGCCAAAGCTAAATGTGTCATCATAGACACAGGTACTGCTATATAAGACTAAGCCAGAGTTCTAAAGTGATTGAAAACTTGATTAATTACCATGGTTTAATGGCTTTGTAATGGAAAAAATAATTATTTGATGTGGTTATTCATCACTGCAGATGAACTGTGAAGGTGTGTGAGCAGAAACACAGTATTTGGAATGGCTTTCCAGAATTGCTCATTTTCTGAAATAAGAGGTGGGGGATGCAGGGGACTGGAAAGGAATTAATACGCAGTGAAATGTGTAATGAGTGCCTCCCTTTCAGGCGTACGTGGACATGAGGAAGATTGGCAGTGGCAGGGGAATGGTTTCCGCGTACCCCCGGCAGCTGGAGTCACTGATCCGGCTGGCGGAGGCACACGCCAAGGTGCGCTTCTCTGAGAAGGTGGAAACAATTGATGTGGAGGAAGCAAAACGCCTCCATCGGGAAGCACTGAAACAATCTGCTACTGATCCAAAGACTGGAATTGTGGACATATCCATTCTCACGACAGGTTCGTGCTTCCATAGTGTTAAAGCAGGGCTGCTGCTGGGATTTTGTATGTAACTTAACCTGTCCTCCTTAGCTGATCACTAAAAGGTATTTTCTTTGCTTCTATAAGGAATGAGCGCAACAGCTCGTAAGCGGAAAGAGGAATTGGCTCAAGCCTTACGGAAGCTCATCCAATCAAAGGGTAAAGCACCATCTTTGAAGTACCAACAGCTTTTGGATGATCTCCGAGCACAGTCTGATATAGTAAGTTTCCTGTTTTGATTTTACATTTCCATTAATGTTTAAAAGCATTTTTTTCCAAATGAACATTCTTGTCCTCAAATCACATTATAGAAGGAAATGGAAATATGAACGATTTGTTGGTATGACTCGGAAGCCAGTTCTTTTACAGACAAATGAGTTGAATCTGCTGTACCTTAGTTTATTCTGGCTTCTGGAATTAGCAAACTCCCCTTCAGGGTTCCAGGCCAGGCTTCAACTTTCACACAGAATGAAAACGTCAAATAAAAATATTAGGAAATTGATAGAAAGTATAGCATTTTTACTATGTTTGAAGTATTTTCCCCATCTTTATTTGATTTGCTTCTTTTCTTTAAGGCTGTCACGAAGGAAATGTTCGAAGAAGCACTTCGTGCCTTGGCTGATGAGGACTTCCTGACTGTGACTGGAAAGACTGTGAGGCTGCTGTGAGTTACCCTGTGCTTGAGAGCCCGCTGTCACGACTTATACTTTGCCTTACTGAAGATAGTGTCAGTCTGTGAGATCTTTGAGATTTGGGATTCTCATCTGCTATGACAGGCATAGCCTTTCCCTGCCATCCAACTGTCATGGCTTCTCTTTGCCTTACTATATTGCCACTGCAGGATTTGCACAGCTTGGGCTGTCATTTGCTATGACAAGGGTAGTCATGAGTAAGTGGCATCACTGTCATTACAAGATATTACGAAAATACTCATGTTAATAATACTATTTACATTTTAGCTAAATGTAATTACTAATATGGCAAGGGCTTTGTGTTCTTATGATGTTTTTTAGAGCATGGTAACAATATTGCCTGTATTTCCATTTGAATTGTAAAGATGAATCTAAATTACTTTTTAGTAACTGCAATTTTTACTGTTAGTATTGCAGTAAGATGAAATAAAATTATTTGACTTAAAAAGGACTCTTGTGTTCATTTCAAGTATAAATCAGCATATCCTGTGCTGAGCACTTTTCCATCTAGAATTCTGCATTTTTTTGGAAGTTCTTTCTGAGAGCATGAAAGGAGCTCTGCTTTTTGGGGTTTTTTTTGTATGTCCTGAGTGTACTGTGGAAGTATCCTCAATGTAAAAAAGATAGATAGATTCTACTTGAAACCACATTTCTTCAATTTTAAGTATGACTGGTTTCTTTACTTCAATTTTAGGTCTGACTAATTAAGATTACCCACCTTTGGTGTAATGACATAGAATCAGTCCTGAAAGAACAAGGTGTTGTAGCTTGTTTACGATAATATTTGAAGGGTATGGGTGATTTTTTAATAGAAAAATACAATGCTATCTTGATCTTCCTCAGCTGTACAAAGCAGCACGATTGTTTATGTTGTCTTTTTTATTTAAGTGCAGCAAGCAGGTTAGAGCCCTTGCATAACTCAGCCAAACTTGAACTTGGATGTTACTGAGAAATATTCCAAACTGTACTCTGCCTTCACTTCATGAAGTGGGAAAAAAATAATCCATCTATTTACTTACTTGGAGTAATCTTGGATTATACTGTATTCATCCTAAAAGAATGATGAATCTTTCTCTAGTCACTAGGCATTCCTGAGACAGATGTCCACATTGCTTACAGTTGATGAGATGAAAAATAGTTTTTTATAACACAGGTTTACCACAGCATGTTATGGGGAGAAGAACCCAGTGGCAACACATTGTGAACTGAGAAAAACTTTGCTGAAAATAAGTGCCTACACAGTAACCAAAAGGTTGCCCTAGACTTCTCAGAACAATGGGATTTAGTGTGACCATTCTAGGCATCTTCTATCTACTGATCATACTCAAAGTAGTCACATTTGGGTATGCTATGAATTTTCAGGTATGCCTGAGCGTTCAAGGGGAAGGTTAAGTTTTCAGCCTCCAGAGACACACCAAGAAAAGGAATAATAAATTTTGCTGATTTCACACACATTTGCTTCTACATCCATCAACAGGCTGAAGATGTGAGGAACTAAGGCCTTTTTGCATGCTGTGAGGGTAACATTCAAGACAACAAATTTAGTGTAACTGGTGACTCAGATCTAAAAAGCTGCACTTGCTGTGCAGCTCCTGGAAGGGTCAGGGGAAAGTGCACCACAATGAAACACCTAATGTCTGGAGAAGGACCAGAAGAAATTAATAAGATGTTGGGGGAAGTCAGTGAATCACATGGTCAAGGTTATCTCTGAAGCTCTAACACAAGTGTGCTTTCAGGTATGTTAGAGGCATCAGCCTCTTAAAGGCATCTCTGCAAAATGGAAGTAGGAGAGAAGTCTGAGGAGCTCAATTATAGCCTGCACACAGGCCATAGCTAAAAGACATGGATGCTTTCCAGGACACAAACTGGGGAGGAAAGAGGTGACAGCTTTTATTGACCGATCCAGCTCATACTACTGCTTCATAAAGATCATTAATGAAAGCAGATCCGATATATCTGGGCAGGGATCGCAACAGACAGATGGGGAAGAACAAGCATTCTGAAACTCTTTCCACTGTGTGATCAAGACACATTAATTCAGGTCTCTAACCATCATTCACCCATTGTGTGCTGATTTTAATCTTCTTCACCATGGCTGTTGTGAGGCTGTATTTTAAATTTGTGGTGAGCACAGGGTTGATAATACAGAGATGTGTTTGTTATTGCTGAGCAGGGCTTACACAGAGCCAAGGCTTTTTCTGCATCTCCTGTTTCCATGCTGGCATGGGAGATAGGGAGGAAACAGCCAGGACAGGTGACTCCAACTGACCAAAGGGATATTTCAGATCATATGACGACATGCCCATTATACCATGTGGGGGGAAGGAGGAGGAAGGGAGGGGGACATTTGAAGTGATGTCATTTGTCTTCCCAAGTCACCATTACATGTGATGGGGCCCTGCCCTCCTGGGGATGGCTGGACACCTGCCTGCCCATGGGAAGCAGTGAGTTAATTCCTTGTTTTGCTTTGCTTGTGTCCATGGCTTTTCCTTTCCCTATTAAACTGCCTTTAGTTCAACAACTGAGCTCTCCAGCTTCTACACTTCTAATTGTCTCCCTGCTGGTGGGGAATGAGCAACTGTGTGGGGCTTGGTGACTGGTTGGGGTTAAACCACGACACGTTGTTTCTCATTAGGCATGGAAAAATGTCATACTGCAGAGTTTTCTTCCTGCTCAATTTCACCTTAGACTGCCCAGGAAGTCAACTGTTACAACAGAGGACTGACCTATACAGTTATATAAGCCTGATTTAGGTAGTAAGGGCAGAGGAAGAAAAGGAGGAAGGAAAAAATAATCAGTTTTACTCCAATTAAAACAAAACTAACATTTTACCAAGCTAGTTACACATTTTGTTTGGCGGTGTAGATCAATTCATCTCTGGCAAAACACTGGAGAATGCGGGCATCGATCCCGCTACCTCTCGCATGCTAAGCGAGCGCTCTACCATTTGAGCTAATTCCCCCCCTCAAGGGGGCGGTTGGGATCACAGAACTCTGATCCTCTGCGAGCCTCTAAAACCGCAGCTCCACGCCGAGAATGCAGTTTTCTCTCTTGCTCTGGCCTCTCTGCTCACAAACGAAAACACGTTCAACTTCGGTTCCAAAATCGTACATTTGTAGAATTTCATTTAGGATTTCCAAATCAAGCAGCAAGAAACAAGGCAAACTGGAAGAGACGGGTTTTTAGCTGTGTGCATGTAGTAACAAAAAATAGCCCGTTTGTTACTTGCAGTTCACAAAACAAAGTGCGTTGTGGCGTTTCGTTGTCTTGTTACACGCGTCAGGCTTTATTTAAGTATTTTTTTTAAATACTCGTAGTGAAGTATTTTTACTCCCAACGAGGAGCAAAATCGACAGTGGAGAATGCGGGCATCGATCCCGCTACCTCTCGCATGCTAAGCGAGCGCTCTACCATTTGAGCTAATTCCCCCTGTGCCCACAAACAACATCCTGTAACTTCAGGATTTAATAGCTCTAAGTACAAACTGCGCTTTTCGTATTTACTCTGCTTTTTCGCTGCGGGGAGTAACCCCAGGGCAGCCGTTCAGAACATTTAACTACTGCCTGACCTGGAGCCGCCTACAGTTTTGCCCAAGATGACAAAAAAACTAACGTGGTAAGGCGGAGTAATGTGGTAAGGCACAAACTCGTGGCCTGCAGCCTTTCAGTGCCAGCTGCCACATACACGCTAGATTTGTCCTTCTCCTACACTCAGGGAAATCACATCACAGAAGACACAGTGGAGGATAATACAAAAACTAGTATTTGCTCTGATGTACCCTCAGGAGACCATTTAGAAAACAAAACTCAAGCCTGATGAAATTAACTTATATCAGTTTCCATTTGTATAGACAAGAAGATGCATTGAAGCAATCTGTGTTAAATGAAAGTATGCAAACACATAGCCTTCAAAACTGAAACACCTTAATTTTTTTTATGGAACTAAGAAGGTTGGGCTATTTTTCAAACATGGTGAAGAAGTTTTTCCAACCAAGTTAAGAAATTAGAACATTTTACTTGCCATCCTACATGAAAACTTAGCAACACTCACAACGAATTCACAATCATGAAACAATGCTGTCAATTATATAAAATACATGTTTTAATAACTGAAAATAGTGCAGAGATCTTTCCTCACCCTTATCTGGTTTGGGCATTAAATAAACTGTTTTTCTGTGAGCTGAATGGGTGAAGCTTTAGGCCTTTCCAGTGGTGGTGAAAAACAGGGAGAGGTAATCTGCCTTTTCCATAATGACTTGAACTGCATAGGGTAGATAAAGAAAACTGTTCCTAGAGCTGAACCTCATGAAACATGATATGGGACAGATCCTGGCAGGCGTGCAGGGGGCCATCAGTGAGCCTAACATACACATATGCCTGTGAGACAGACTGAAACTGCTTTTGCTTATTTGCTTTCCCCCTCAAGTCTATTCAAGTGAGGTAGATAAAATGATCTCCAATATAATGTAGGAAGTGTTAAGGATAAATTTTAATTTTTTTTTATTGTGCAGAGACTGAAGTCAGGCAGAAGAATATTTGGATTTTAAGAGAATGTTTGCAGCAACACTGTAGTTGTAGTTCCACATCTCAACCTGAATATGGGTTGTAACAGATTTGGAGTACTACCTTACCTAGGACAAGTTGTAACTTGCTGATGCTCAATTTTGAAATTTATTTTGTTTTGACTGGTTGCTGCCATCCAGTGAGTTAAATCCTTCAGAGAAAACCACCAGTACGTGTATTGTTGAATTACTGCGCACACTTTAGTTTACTAGCAGGACTTAGTTCTCTGCATTTAAACAAAAGCATATCAGTGTATCAACTCTCTGTAAACTACATTTTCCTTCTTGAAATCCAGAACGCAATTTTTGATTTAACAGTCTGTGAATAGAGGCTTAGCCATGTGCTTCCTACTGCAAAGTCAGTTAGTATGACTACAGGTGAATTTTTCTATTTAAGAAATATGCTTAGTAACCCCATATATTTAAGACGCAATACTATTTGGACAGAATTATCCAAGTCAATAAATAAAGGTAGAAATACAAATAATTTCTAGAATATAACACAAGAATATATGAATGAATTTTTCCTCTCCAAAAACTAAACACAAACTTTTAAAGCACTATATTTATCATTTATGTATGTTTAATTAGAAAATGAAGTTGGAAAAGGAAATAAAGACTTGAAAAAAAGGAGAAGAAAAATCTCACTGTGCTTGAGTGACTTCTAAGAGCAATCCTTCTAAATTTACAAGCCTTATTGTATTTGTAAGAGACGTAAAAAAAAAAAAAAAAAAGAGTTCTCTCTCCCCGAATAAACGCTAGAGGATGCACTGCTCAGGAAAACGAGTTGTTTTAGCCAAGCAACACAGCAAAAAATGCTCCTCATACGCCAAGGGTGTAGCCTGGCTTTTCAGCCACCGGGTTTTCCACGTAAATTGAGCAGTGACTCAGTGCTGTCAGGCAGAGCGACTCAGCACAGCAAAGCGCGGTGATTCAGCACGAGTGCCGCCGCCCCAGAGCGCCTCCGGCAGGGGGAATTAGCTCAAATGGTAGAGCGCTCGCTTAGCATGCGAGAGGTAGCGGGATCGATGCCCGCATTCTCCAGTGTTTTGATCGGCTGTAGCGCCACGGTGCTAAGAGATTTTCTTCCATAGCAGGGAACACAGACCACCTCACACGGCAAATAAAAGGGGAGAAGGAATGATAATTGTTATTATACTTGTGCACTCGCTGAGAAACAGTTTATTCACAAACCCGCCTAAACTAACGCTGTTACTCTGCGATACAGGAAAAAAAATAATTGCTTCCGTCCCTTACCACTGCACCGAATGTGAGCATTTATGAATACTTTTTAATGATACGAAAAATGACTGAAATTGTCTCTGCGAAGATGTACAGATTTGTAGTTGTCTATATAAACCATCAGCTCACCACAGAGTTAAGCGTCTCTCCAGCTACCTTGCACCCGCTGTAGGATGGGGCAGGGCACGCTTGCTCCTAACGTGAGTTTAAAGTGACACTCGGTCTCTCATCACTTAATGTCTTCCTCTAGCCTTCAGGTAATTTGCACTTTAATAAAACCAAAAAGCGCAGCTCTGATCGACGTTAAAGACTTAAATACTTCATCCTACGCAAACGCGTCTCCAAACGGATTCATTTTAATCCTTACGAAACTGCTCCAGGAAAACGCATCTGAATTCAGAAGAGCGGCGCAGCAAAACACTGGAGAATGCGGGCATCGATCCCGCTACCTCTCGCATGCTAAGCGAGCGCTCTACCATTTGAGCTAATTCCCCTCGCGGCCTCGGACCGCCCTTCACTGACCATTCCCGCCCTTCCCTCCCTGCCGGAGGCACCGCACAACGCGTTGTAACGTGACCCGCCGCCTCTTAACACAAACAAAACTTCCTCCCCCAAATCCCGGTAGCTGGGCAGTCCGAGCCTTTCCAATCCCCTCCCGAAGTCACGGGCAGGCAATAACAGCGCTCAGCCCTCCAGTGAAACGCAGAAACAATTAGGTCTTCCTGCAAGCGCACTGCTTTTGACAGCCGTAGTGGGAATTTTGCCTAATGTGATATCTGGACTCCTTGAGGCAACAGCAGGCGCTTTGTTCAGCGGAGCTGCATCTGGATAACATCCGGGCTTGTGTTTCCAAGCAATTGCAGACTTATGTTCACACCAATTATTACTGCTTAAGAGAAATCTGGATATATTTAAATACTGCATTTTTTCGAAAACAGGTTTTTCCTATTTGTAATCCCTAGGTGGAAGACAATCGGCTACATGACTTTATCCTTCTCCACATTTTACAATATAAAATATATATGACTGAATAGGTAGAGTTCTTCCAGTTCTTTCTCTTGTGGCAATAGAGGCTGGGTTCATGTTATAAAAAAGGGGTAAAAAAAAAAAAAAGCACCCATGGAACAAGGGTTCTTGGAAACAATGAAAAAAGCACCAAATGGAACACCAGGAAACAAAGCAGCAGTTCACATTATTTACTTACATCTCTCAGGCATTTTTTAGTTGTGATGCTATCACCAGATAGACAAGCACACTCACAGAAATACATAAAAAAATCAAAAATATGCAACTAAAATCTAAAAAAAAAAAATTACTATAAAGAAACAGCAGTGAAAATTCTGTTTAGTGGTTTCACAAATACCAAGAGAAACTTGTGAATTTTTATTACACTTACAATATTAAATAATCTGCTTTTCTGGGAAAAAAAAAGGAGTATCTAAAATGAAATTTATTAAGTAACTACACAAACTGCTCTTGATTTCCCCAGGATGCTTTAAAACACATGAATCACACTGACATATAAAGATCTTTCAAATCTCTCCTCTTCAGTAACTTAGTGATTTCAGAAAACAAAATAACAAAATTTCAACCTTTGGTCTAGCCCTAAAGCTGTATACAAAAAGTCTCGTGGCCATTTTTCCATTAACAAAATTCCAGTGTCTTGCCACCTAGTCCCTCACTCTAATTGAAACAGCTGGCTTTACCAAAAAAACGTTTTTCTCTCTCCTATTTAATCAATGTGGAAAGAAGCATCTGAAATTAATTTGCAGGAGGTAATTAAGTTTTTACTGTTGGAATTATGCTGCAGATACCACTGACATTTAAGCAACTGGCTGACTGAGAGCCCCACAGGTCAGTGAGCCTGGCAAAGCAAGGTAAGCTTGCTGCTCTTTCTATTCTGGGATGTTTCACATCTTTCTTAGTATTCCTTCTGAACAAAAACCATTTAAGTGTCAAAACCACCTATGCTATAAAACAAACAAACAAGCAAGCATACTGAACCCTTCTAGTTGTGTCTGTATCAGGCTTGTAAGAACACAAGTCAGGCAAGACCAGGGTTTCATCAAGCCAGATTTTGAAAGGTACAGTGCATCTACTTGGTTTAATTAAGGGAATCCCCAAGCAGGCTTACAACTGCACACAAACGGAAACTTTCAATTTGTGACTAGGCACTGACAGTCTTAAGGCTTTAACACAGCAAGTAGAGTAAAATTTACCTAAAATCAAGCAAAAATCAGAATGAACTATAAATTAAGTAGTGACAAAATTAGTAAGGGCAGCTATAGTATACTCAGTTCACTTTGTTAAATAGCCTAACCTTCAAGTTGATAGGCATAGCATTAAAATGAAACAATATGTCTCCAGTTCTGTATCCAGTATTTATCCCCTATTTAAAGCATTGAGGGAAAAGCTGCATTTAAAGCATTGAAGAAAATTTGTTTTGGACCTCAGAGATAGTTTTACTGAAAAGCAGTATCAAAATATGGAATTGGATAGCAAAATTCACACCATCCTCTGGCGGGAAAAAACCCACAAACAAAAACCTCAAACTCCAGCAGACAGCACCCCACCAAATGCACTGTAAATCACATAAAAAGCAACACAGGAGACATGCCATGAGTCAGAAGAAACATCCCAGAATCCCTGTTTCTGTTTTTAATGGCCACAATGACAATACAACTTGATTTGTTGGTGAAGGTGTTATTGCTTGTTCATAAAATTTTGCCTCCATTTTGCCTTTACTCATTGATTCATACCCAAAGCACAGGACATAAACATGCTAAAGAAATCCCAAAACGTAAGAACCAACCAAAAAAAACCAAAACAAAAACAAAACATAATAAACACTAGAAAGATTTGCTGCTTTTAATAGTATTTGCTACTGCCGTTACCACATTTGAGAAAAATCAGTATAGTCCATCTGGGAGGTCATGCACCAGTACAAAATTCTGTAATATTGGTCAAAGAATTAGCTTAGCCAGGCATTCTAAGTAACTTCAGTTACCATTAGCAGCCACAACAGAAACTTGCAAGAGCCAAAATAATTCATATTAAATATACTGCTTTTGTAAGAAGTGTGACACCAAAATGTTTTTTGTGTATATTTATCAGATTAGCATTTAGGTTAACACTGTGCTCTCTGTGCACTAATAAGAAGATGGTGATCTCAGAGCACAGCTCTGAGCAAGATAATTTTATGCTACTCTGTCATCTCCCTGGGGACCAATACAAAAATCACCTGTAAAATCTCTTAACTTTATCAGAGAGTTAAAATACCAAGAAAACATACAAGTTACCATTCTCTTTCTCTAAAAGGATCTATGGATTTTCGTTATCATATGGATTCCAGATTGGCAAAGATTTCATTCTGTTTTCAGATGGGGAAACAGGAAGTCATACATTAACATGATTATGTATTTAGGTGGGTTTTTTTACATTACAACTCACTCCTAATTTTTACATTACAACTGACATTACAACTTACTCCTAATTTTTCTGGAAGACCTTGTATGCCTACTAACTTAATAAATATTTCAAAAACTTTCAACATCATGCTACATGTACAATGCCCTCTTTGAAATAAACAGAATGACAATATAGAAAAATTGTATTACTAATTTTACATATGAAACAAACTATTTAATAGTTAATAGCAATAAACAAGGTTGTTACAAAAGCAGTGAAATTGCCTATGCAATCCCACTGGATCTGCAAACTTTGTCTTCTAAATCACCACTGTAAGAATCTAAATTTTCTCTACATTCCCTGTAGTAGAGAATGTGGGCTAGCTATTAGGCCACTTGGCTAATCAGCTATCATTAATCAGCACAGACAATATTTTCCTCATGTTCATTTAGTGTCTCTTCCAAGCCATGGATTTCCACATAATAATAAACAATTTCTTTATATTTTCAATTTTTATCCACCTTTCACTTTTCGTGCCAAAGTTAACAGGGGTGAGAATGAAGATTTTTCATAGCTTAAAAGACTTAAGAAATTCAGATCTCTATATCATGTGGCTTTTGCTAAGGAACAGAACTATGTACTCAGTAAATGAATTTTTTTCCAGAATAATAGAGTAGTTTTAAGAACAATAACCTCATCCAAATAAATAAACCAACTATTTATAAAAAGCCCCAAGGAATTGGTTATATGGAATGAACTGAAAAATGTATTTGGCTGCAATGTTCAAAGACTTGAGGGTTAAGATACACAGAACTTGCTGCAGTTCAGTGTATGTTTAACATCTGATTACTTAAGTCCATATGAAAATCTGAGAGCTTTCCTTTCTTAAACTTATACCGCACCATGACATAAAATAATTTTAAACTAGAACAGGGAAACCAGACTTACCATTAGAGGAGTTGCACTCACTCACAAAGCTGCCTACCTACAGTGTATTCAACACACCACAGCCATGCTGAATGAAGACCACAAAAAAGTTTAGGATAGTACCCCACTTCAACAAATTCTTCAACCCAAGTTATCCTCTGATTTGAGTCTTCCACTTCTCTCCTGGGCTCAGTATCACATGTTAAGTGAACTCTGGAGGAGCAGTATCAGAAGTAAAGAAAACAACAGCTATTAAAATTTACCAATGCAGTGTAGGATTAGTGTGGTTGTAGGTGTTGAGAACAATTGAAGGAGGGCTGGATCCTGAGTCATGGCAGAGCAGCACAGGAATAGGAAGCACAGGAACAGGAATAGGAACCCCACGAGAACCCAGAAATCCACCTACTGCTGAGGAGCTGCACTGCCTGCCCACTGCACCTCCTCTTCCAAACAAGTACCCACAGGACTCCAAAACTAAATTTTGTGAGACCCACTAAAACAACCACCACGACCAGAAAGCCCCTGCCTAAAAGGCTGTGCACAAACCTCCTCTGCCTGCTTTGTCCTTCGAGGGTCTCAGCCCGGACTCACTCCAGGTGCCAACAAAACAGACACAGCTCCCCGACCAACATGTTCCCACCTTCCCAGCGTCTCAGGACTGGGCGTCTGCTCCACCCTTCCCAGGCACCAAGCCTGCCCTGCCCGGTCCTGTCCTAGAACCTTCCACCCACCCCAATGGCAACTGTTTCCTCCAGGGCAGCTGCTGCCCTCCTTTTATTCCTTTACAGACGGAGCGGTGAACAGGCGGCGCTGGGAGGTTTGTCATCGTGTGAATAGGGAAATGCTGTAGCTGTGTCTCCTCCTGATGCGTGAGGCAGCTGTTGGGATGGCAGGTAAGTGTTCTAAAGAAAAGCCACCAACCTGCCTGTTGGCCAGCTCTTCTGTCCCCCCTGAAGCTGCCTTCTGTATCATCAGGGGGAAAAGGTAATGCTGGAAAGAGCAGATTTTTATCCCAGTTTTCCCAGTGCAATGGTTGAAAGTAGCAGGAATATCAGCTGAGTGTGTACGCCTTTAAATGGACCTAAATATTTTTTTTATAATGTAAATTCATGATTAGGTTTATGCTCGTGCATTTTCCTAGACATTGCTTTGAGAATGGAGGTTGAAAAACAATTTTAGAAAATGTACATCAATATGCCTTTAAGGAGGACAGAATTTCCATTTTCCAACCACATTCCTGATAGTTTCTAACAGTTGAGGACAAAACTTCTGAATAATTTGGATATGCAATATATCTTTCTCTGTCACTTTCTGAGGTTTTTTTTTTTTTAAGGAGATAATAGAACATAAGGGTTATTTGCAACTGTAAAAGCTATTCCTGTCTTGCAAACAATCTCAGCTTCTGCCCCTTTGACATCAAACATCAGGTTAATTGTTAGCAAGAAAAGGCAGTTTTAGCAGTAAATGGTAAAACCCACCTTTGGTTTATCCAGCCAGTAGGCTTGGTGAAACTGTGTAGGCCAAGGTGCTCCAGCTTACATCTTTTCTTCCTTAGTTCCTTGGAGTCTCTGAAGTTTTGACAATAACCCATCTCCTGTGCATTTATAACCTTGCTATTATTGTGTATTGCTACACAATATTTTTCCTGAAAAAAGTAAAATAAAGAAAAAACAAATTCATTGAGTTCTTTCAGCAAGAGCTGAGCTATTTTTATGTAGTTCTTCTTTTGCTAAATGTTGTTAGTAAAATTACAGCGACTCCAACACTTCTCAAATAAATAAAAGGCTAGGAAAAATGTTAATGGTGTCAGACAACTTGAAACAAGATCAATGCAGAATCTTGAGTTGTTTACCAGTTTAGGATCATAGCAGCATTTGAACTGTTAGCAGTCATCTCTAAACAACTTCCTGTGAAGAAAGCTTTATTTTCTCTGAAGATAAAGACAAAAATAAGGTGATTTTTTTTTAAATCCAAAGACTTGACCAGGAAGTTACTCAGGAATGTTTGGTCTAAATATGTTCCTTGTCATCACTGCTAAATAATGGAATAATGAGTGTTGGTTAGCTAACTCACTCTGAATTCCTAGAGATGATCAAGTAAGCAGGTGCTTTTAGATGAGCATTCAGGGTGGTTCATGCGGCATAAATAAGATCATGTGGGAAAAAAAAGTGGCTTATTTCAGCTGAATTTCATATCACAGTTTTCTACCTAGTATTTTCAACAGAAAACCTGCTGAAGTGCCTGTGCATGTTCTAGCAGCTGCCATAGAAAATTGAATTATTTATATGGCAAAGATCTCTCCTTACTTCACAAATGTTATATCATTTTCACACTACTTTTAATTTTTTTAACATTCTCCAAATACTGAAAAACTATACACAATCAATCACCCTCTCCTCCCCTTCAAAAATCTCAGGTTTCACTCTGACAGGACTAGCTTTAGTATTTAAAAAAAACGAACAAAAAATAACAAACCAACCAGAAAAATCAGGTATAGCTTAAACATACAGCTGGCCATAAATCCAGAGCAACTTTGTACCTGATTATTACTCTCGCTTGTACCATAAGTGCTCTTAGAACTGACAGCTGTATTTTTTTCTGAATATCATTATTCTTTCTTCCCCTTCCTATTTTCTTGTGGTTGGCACTGTCAAAAAATTGTAGCAAATCAATGCTCAGCTTTGTCAAGCACCAAGTGAATAATGCCACATAAAGACAGTGGCTTAGTTTCAGTTATTCCTAGTCTGTCTTGCCTGCTGCCAAAGAATCCAGCTCCAGAAACAACTGGATGTGCATGTACAGTATCTCCAAGCCATTCATCACATGTCAGGACTAAGATACATAAAAAGATTCAGCATCACCAAAAGCCAGTAGATGATGTAAAAACAAGCCAAGCCGGTTAGAAACTAGTCAAGTGTGAGTGGATCTTACCTCTGCTCAAGCTCTGATTTGATTTCTTCTTGGGCTGGCTTAAACTTGATGGATGAGTAACTTCTCCCATCTGTGGAGTGAGAAATGCTCCCTGGCTTAGCAAGGAGCCATTGTCTGGTTTAGTGCCGACACAGTGCAGGAACAATCTGCTTTGTAAAGAAAGATGTTCAAACAACAGTCAGAAAGTCACTGGGTGGCAGATTATGGGCTATATATTTCGTCTGTATGTGCAAGAGCAGAGAGAGTTTATGGAGACAGAGCAGAAGTGAACACTGCCATGACAAATCAGGTGGAGTTTGTAAACTCCTCTCACCCTACAGAGAACCAGAGCCAAACCCAGCTCTCTTGCTTGGTATATCACTCTATGTTTCAAAGAGATACCTGAGAGGCCTCGGTGGTTAAAATAAGTGGGGGAAAGATGTAAAGTGGAGCTCAGCCACTTTAGTTTGGTTCAGCTCAAAAAACCTGGGTCGATCAAGTTATGTATATATGAAAGTTGTTACAGGTGTGTTCACATTATTTTTGTATCAGAAATAGTGTGGCCAGCAGGACCAGGGCAGCAATTGTCACCCTGTACTCAGCACTGGTGAGGCCTCACCTTGAGTGCCATATTCATTTCTGGGTCCCTCACTTCAAGAAGGATATTGAGGTGCTGGGGTGTGTGTCCAGAGCAGGCCAGCAAAGGTGGTGAAGAGTCTGGAGCTCATGTCCTATTGACATTGAGGGAGCTGCAGTTGTTTATCATGGAGAAGAGGAGACCCGGGGAGACCTTATCACTCGCCACAACCACCTGAAAGGAGGCATGACAGATGAGGGTCGACCTTTTCTCACATGCATCTAGGGACAGGACAAAAGGACATAGTCATAAGATACGCCAGGAGAGGTTTAGTTTGGACATTATAAAGAATTTCTTCACAGAAGGGGTGATTAGGCATTGGAATGGGCTGCCTAGGGAGGTGGTGGAGTCACTGTCTCTGGGGGTGTTTAAGGAAAAACTGAACGTGGCACTTAATGCCATGGTCTAGTTAACATGGTGGTGGTGGTGTTCAGGCAGATGCTAAACTGCATGATCTCTGAGGTCTTTTCCAACCTCATTGATCCTGTGATTCTGTTAAGCAGAAGCGAGGAGGCTGGAGGAAGGAGGGAATTGAACAGTACGGAACAGGTGACAGGGGATTTTGGAACGCCAAGGGGAAAGGGTTTGTGGAAGGAGAGACAGTTGTCCCAAGGAAGCAGGGAAGCAAACGCGAGCAGCCGAGGCCCAGGGCCGTGTCCGTGAGGGAGCGCAGCTGCCGGGGCCGTGACGGGAGCTCCGGGGACGAGCGCGGAGCGGGCCCTGCAGCCGGGGCACCGCGGCTCCGGGCGGCCGCGCCATCGCTGCTCCCTGGCCGGGCCGGGCCGGGCCGGGGCCGGGCCCCGCGGGGTCTGGCTGCTCTTTGGGGGGAGCCGAGCTCCGGGGGGCTGTGGCTGCAGTTTGGGGTGTGTGGGTGTGTGTGTGTAAGGACCAGGCGCCAGGGGCTGTGGGTGCAGTTTTAGGGAAGGTTGGGGCCGTACCTCATCATGTTCCCTGCCTACGAGATAAACTCTATGCTGCGTGTCGAGTCACGTGAGCACCGGTGCGTTCATTTTTTCAAGAAGTCAGTGTTTTAGGGCTGTTAAAAGTAATGTATTAATTATAGGGAAGTGCATTTGGTGAGGTAATAAATAAGAAAAATACAGGTCCGCTTTATTTTCGCTTGGCTCTCTAACCTCAAAGAAGCCAGATACCTTCCAAAAAGATGTATGTGTGTGTATATACATATTTATATGACAGGATGTGTATGTGCATATATATAT
Source organism: Irena cyanogastra (assembly GCA_013397155.1). Lineage (NCBI taxonomy): Eukaryota > Metazoa > Chordata > Aves > Passeriformes > Irenidae > Irena > Irena cyanogastra. Next base: position 529,914 of record VWZV01012948.1, on the reverse strand, counting down.
ATACATGCTCACACACATATGTGTAAGTTTTGCCTATAAAATTCTGTTTCATTCAAGCATATAACATTTTTTTCCTTTATTAAATGTTTCCTGAACCAGTCTTTACATGTGTGTGCCGTGAAAATTGGAAAGAACATGGGTTTTCCTTGTTGAATTTGGAACAGTTGTTCAATAAAAGTAGGGCTTCCTCCCCCCCCACCCCCGCCCAGAAACACACATTTGTTTTCTTTTAAGTAACTTGATCTTTTGGAGAGCTTCTTGAATGAAACCAGCTAAATAACTAAGACTCGTGTTATAAAAGGATAAATACGATTATTCTGGTGTACATGCTGAAAGACGTATCCCATGATTGCATCTGTGGGCTGCAGTCAGTTGTTGGTGAGTGGAAAGAATGACTCAACAAGAAACAACGAATTTCTAATCAAACGTAGCTGCGTTGTGGTTTTTTTTGTAAGGTTAGAGTGTGTATCTCCAAGTTTTGATTTTTTTTTTTTCAGGTGGGGAATTAGCTCAAATGGTAGAGCGCTCGCTTAGCATGCGAGAGGTAGCGGGATCGATGCCCGCATTCTCCAGTGTTTTCACTATTGATGTCGTTAAACACCACACGGCGGCAGCATTTAAAATTATCTTCCTATTTACACTTACTTTTTCTTGTATAATGATGTACAGAAACCTGAAAGAACTGTAAATTTTAAAAAAAAGCATATTAATTTGAATATTTAATTATTTCATTTTTTCATTTCAAAATCAGATGTTTGTTCTTTTGCATAGAGAAAGTAAAAAAGTATAATCTTTTCATGAAATAATCAAATTTACTGACATCTTAATAAAAAATTACATGCAATAAAAAATTACATGTAAAATTTATTGAGAGAAGGAAAGGAGGAATTTTTTGATTGGTCCTTAAGTATTTGGTTAATGATTTCATTCATTACTTAACTTCACATTTGATATTATAGTTTAGTGTGTAATGAACAAAATTTTGTATTTGTGCTTTGAGTAAGACTCATTGTTTCTGCTCCATTTTGGTTGTATAGGCTGTTTATTAGAAAGAATGGGCTAGAACATTCTATAGTTTTTTTGCACCTGGTAGCAATATTGTGCCTTTTGCTTGTGAATTTTCACATCTCTGAAATACCATGGAAATTTTCTCTCCAAATCTATTCTTCCACATTTTAAGGCTTCATGAGGATTTTTTTAGTGGTTTGTTTATTTGTTTTAATTCTGATTTTATTTTCTTAATGGCTCATTCAGATATTTAATGGCTTTTACTTCCAGTTTGAGATAGCATGAGGAAATGAGCAGATTATGTTTCTTACATGTACATTGAATTTGTGCAATTAGGAACTTGGGAGTGCACATATTAAACAGAAATGGGAAACAAAAGTTATTAATTAGGCTCCATGTTAAGGGAGGAGGAGAAACCCTGCTGCACGGATTTACAAGTAGCACCTGTGAAGAAAATAAGGGAGATCTTCCTGTCACTATGACAAGAATGGAATTAACTTCTAGATGGAATGGGATAGAAATTGCATTTGCTTATTTCTCTTGTATTCTCCAAGTACTGGAGAGTGACAGAATTGTGACTGTAAGGCTGCTTGATGCCTCTTAAATTGGAGTCTAATGGAGAGAAAAGTATTGTGGTCTTGTCATGAGTCCCTTTTGGACTCAGGTAACAATTTGAATATCTGTTTGCTTGGAATGAGACTCTTCAGTAGTCTTCTGTGTGATCATTATTGTTTCGGTGTTTCCTGTGTTTCTGTTACTGCATAAAACCTGACACTTTCTGTGCTTTTAAAAGAAATTATTTCTATTGCTCTTCTTGGCTGATCAAATGCAAGTTGTGCACTGATAGAATGAGGAATTTGGTGGGGCTCTGTTCAGGTGCAGTCTGCAATCACTCAAAAAGCTGAAAGCTGTCAGGACTAATGACTTTTCATTACGTTTATGCCCAGCTTCCTACATTGGGGCATTTCTGTCTATTAGGGCTTGTAAACACTGCAAAAGCTTACTTCTAATTCTTTTGGTGTAAATATGAATAGAAGTAAGAGGTTTTTGCTCATCCCATGTGGTGTTTTATATCCTTATTTTTTAGGTAAACTATCCTGTGAAGAATTTACAGGATTGAGAGACACAAGAGTCCTGGCTCTCAAAAGAACCACTTCCACTATCTGTGGAAGTATACTGCTTATTAATGGGTAAGTAGTTCACAGAGCCCCATGTCAAAGGAGTGACCACTCTGGGTCTCTCTGTGCTTTCTGTGTCAGAAATTGCATAGAGATATTCTATGTAGAGAACTACCAGGGAATTCAGTTTTATTTGATTTTTATTATTCTTATTACTATTAGCACTCATACTTTACACTACAGTCCTCTGTAATATCATGCTTAAATCAGTAACAGAAGGTAGTTATTCATTCTGAAGAATAATTTGTTTGTACTAAGCTTGCTGGAAGATATTGCTATATCTTTGTTTGTTGTAGTCTGCCAATAGGAAATAATTATTCTTTAGTTGTCTTTTATCAATACCTTGTTCCAGATATTACTTAGAAAATCTTTCAGGCTGAGATGGAGCTTGGGGATCATAATGTGGCAACTCTGGAAACAAAATGAGGACTATCTATAGAATCTGCACTCAAAAATCTCAACTCTGTGAAACTCTTAAATAAAATCATTTCACAACACGATTGTAGAACATTTGTTTTCTGAGCTGAGCACACAGCAGTTCTGATTTTTCTCTAGATGGGTACTGCGTGATATTTGATAATAAAGTTTATGAAAGCTTTTTTCTGAAATTACTACCAATACCCTATTTTGACCAAGTTGTAAGCAGAAGTTGTATTTTGAACTCTTTTTGAAGAGAGTGAGAGGTGAGTTCACTACCATGTGTAAGCACTTAGAATCCTAGAACCAAAGAATGGTTTGCGTTGGACAGGACCTTAAAGATCATCTTGTTCCAACCCTTCTGCCATGGGCATGGGCACATTCTTCTAAAGGAGGTTGCTCTGAGCACCATCCAACCTAGCTCTGAACACCGTCACAGCTTCTCTGGGCAATCTGTTCCACTGCCTCACCACCCCCACAGTAAAGAATTTCTTGCTAATATCTAACCTGAACCTACCCCGTCTCAGTTTAAGGCTGTATCCCTTGTGCTATCACTGCATACCCTTGTGAAAAATCACTCTCCAGCTTTCTTCTAGGCCCTCTTTAGCTACTGGGAAGCTGGTTTTGCTGGGGCCACCTCTCCTGTAGGCTGAACAACCCCAGCTCTCTCAGCTGTTTGAAAGGAAAGAAGTTACACCTTTAAAATGTTCAGCTTCCAGTCATCAGGTATTTTTCCTGTCAAATTCAATGTTGAAAAAAATTACATTTTTTCCCCAGTAAACTTTGCCCAGTATAAGAAGAGTGAAATAAAACACGTTTTAGTGTCATTCAGCAGAGGTTTCCTCACCTAGGCCAGCGACCTTACACCTTTTTTCCACTTTGGCCCATGTTTTATTTCCTGTGCGTACAATTAGTATTGCAGTAATTTGGTGCTGCTAAATGTAAGCCTTGACATCTAGTGGATGGGTCTGGACACAGAGGGACTGTGGAGTCTGCTGTGTGGTTTCAGATACTTGTGGAATACAAGTGGGCTTTGGTTTGGTGAGCCTATGGCTCTGTTTTTGTCCAAGGCTTGCAGGTATGTTGTTGATTGCTAGCATAGAATCACCTAAAAAAGGAGTATTCATCTTAAAAAAAAAAAAATGCACAGGCTTTGGGTGGACATTGTGCTTCTTTCTGACCTTGGAGCTGAGCTGGTTTTATCTTAATGCAAGTAGGAGCACAGCCTGGTTACATTATGGGTGGACAACAGTGGACAAGGCTTGTGTAGTGGTCTCTAATAGCCCTCCTGCACCTGCTCTGGATTCCAAAAAATAGGAGAAGGACAACTCATTTTTTTTCTGTTCAAGGCCACAATATTTCTACAGTGATGTTATAATAGGGGAGAACTTCTCAAAATATTCTGACTTTTTTTTCAGTATTGTTACAGTTTTGTTCCATGAAAATACTGAAATAGGCTACACAAGAGAATCCCTATAACCAGCTTGTTTTGACAGCAGAAAGCTCCACAGATCATTGAAATGCAGCTTAAGGAACAGTTTCACTGTACTGGAAAAGCTTATTTCTAATTCATTTGGTGTAAATATTGAAACTCCTGCTTATTTCTGTTGTTACAAAAATCTGGTCGAAACTAGTAACTTGATAAAAGAAAATAGAAATCAATGGAAGAACTAAAAACTATTGTAGATTTATCATTTTTATGTATGCAGAGATAGCAAAACCATTATTGGGCTAAAATGAACAAAGGATAAATGCAGGGAGGCACAGCACTTTATGTGTGAGGGTGGGGATGGTGCTGTGCAGGCCCAAGAGTTGGACTCCATGGTCCTTGTGGATCCCTTCCAACTCAACATATTCTGTGATTTGAGTCCTCACAGAGAAAGAGGTTTCAGGTTAGCTGGAAGAAAAACATCTTGCATCATTGCTTTTCCTGATCTCTACCAGAAGTCTGTGAATGAGTTTAACTCTCTCTTTATAAGCTGTAAAGGAAAAAAAATGAGTGTTATCTATAAAATAGGATGTCAAGAACAGCATGTGGGTGTTGTCACTGGTTAGGAAGGTGTGTGTGACAGGCTTTTTTGTTAGAGACTGGTGCTAGCAGCAGCCCTGTGTTCAGGCTGCAAGTCCTCCTGGGAATCCCTCATTGCAGTGACCCTGGCACACATTTTGGGATGTGTCTCCTTTCAGGTGTGTTCGCCTGCAGGTTGGTTGCTTTGGTGTGTGCTTCCCTCATGTCTACATGAATACCGGCAGGGGCCTGTTGGATTGTTCCTGAGCCTGGTGCCCTTCACCAGCACTCTGCAAGGGGAGCTGCCTTCTCCACCTGCCTATGGGTCCCCAGCACGGTGCGGGTTGTGGTTCCCAGGTAGGATGTGCCAGGTGCTACTGCAGCAGCCGCCTTCAGCTGAGCTCAGCGTTGGCTCCCGGGGAAAGGCCTGGAACTTGAGTTTTGTAACTGACTTCTGCAGGTGAAGAAACATTTGGCATCATGGCTAGGCATTTGTGGAATTAATTTTCCACAGTTTTTATGCTACTGAATGTGAAATATTTCAGCCGTTGAAACTGTCACATCATTCTGAGAGCTACTTCTAATTAGCACCTCTCTGATATAGTTCTTCTGGCATTTCTGTGGCTTTTAAATTTTTATCTGTATTCTTTCCTTTACCACTCTTAATTTTTCTCTTTTTTTCGCCTCCACAGACCCTTCTGAACCTAAGTGTCTTGTTTGAAGCCGAGCTGAAAAACCAAAAAAATGAAGCTCCGCCGCTGTGTGCAGACTTTCCTGTTACTGGAGGTTGGGGTGCAGGCTGAGGAGGGGTGGCAGGGTAGGGATGCAGCCATAGGAGTTTGCTTTCCAGGTGTAGTAGCCCCCAGGCGATCAGACGTAGCGGGTGCGTGGAGAGGGGCTGGCGAGAAGGGTACAAAGAGAGGAGAGCACGCCTGGGAAGCTCGCTGCCGAGGGCTCCCGAGGGAACAGACCCAGCCCGGCTCCCGGCACGGGGGCGCGCCGGAGCCGGCCCCGCCCTGCCCCGCGCGCTCCCGCGCTGCAGGGATGCGCCTCGTCCTTCCTGGCGGGAAGTGACGGAGCCGCTCCAAGGGGAAGTGACGCGCGTGGCGTGCGGGCCCGGACCGGTGCGGGGGGGGCTCGGACAAGATGGCCGGATCCACAGGTCTGTGAGGGGGGGCTCGGTGGGCCCGGGGGAGCGGGAGCGCGGCGCGCTGGGCTCGTGCTGGGAGGGCGCCTCCGCAAGGGCCCGGGGCGCGTCTCCTTTCTCCGGGATGGGGGGCGAGGGGGCGAGCTCTCTCCGACGGGAGAGACCCGAGTGGGGAGGAATTGTCTTCTGACAGGGGGAAAGGGAAGCTGCAGGGGCGCCGGGGCAGGTTATCACAGAATCCCAGGTTCACTTAGGTTGGAAGAGACCTCTGAGATCATCGAGTCCGACCTGTGACCGAATACCACCTTGTCAATTAGACCACAGCACCGAGTGCCACGTCTAGTCTTTCCTAGGGAAAGTCTAGACTTTCCAGGGACGGTGGCATACCCCGGGCCCGATCCCTTCCGTCCATGGATCAGCGACATCCTTGTGAGAGCCCGGCCTGGGAGTGTGTGATGGGAGACAGGGCTCCGAGTGCCGGAGGAGGGGAGAATTGACCTGCCAAGAGGCAGCAATGGATGGATAGATGCTGGTGTAGGTGAGGAAGGAAGAGAGAAGATGTTAGCCTGGTAAAAATGCTGCAGGGAAGAAAGATTTGTATGGAAGGTTTGTTCCAGTATACCACTGGGTGAACATAGAAGACATGATATAGTGGTATCTAAAATAAAAGGATTGTTTGTGTCCCCTTTTTATTCGGGAGGGAAGAGCTTAGGCCTGTGTTGTGTTTTGGGACAAAGGTACTTCACTTCGGTGGTGACTGTAGCATAGTGGGAAGGAGGAGTGGAGCTCTCTTCCGTATGGCATCCACTGGAGCCAAAGGGTCTCTCTCGTAGGCAAATTTAAGGGCAAAGAGGTGCCAGTCATCCCAGGAAGCCCGTCTCAGTAACCTGCACATCATGTGCAGAGCGTTGGTGTGGCAGAACGTTGTGGAAAGTGGTGGCAAAGAAAGGGACAAGAATATTGCTTCAAGTGCCAAATGTGGAAGCACAATTCGACTGTCTCAGTTTAATTTCATGAGAGGCTTGTAATACAAAAAGACTTTGCTCCCTGTGCTGAAACCTGAAGTCTTCAGGGGTTTGTTTCCTCTTCTCTCATCCCTGAGACTTGATAGGTGGGATTAAGATGGACCTCAGGACAGGGAAATGAATTGACTTCAGCAGCTAGTCTAGGGTAAATGTTGGCCACTAATTTATTTCTGCTGCCAATCCACTGGAGAATTGGGACTATAACAAAACGTAAGAAACATCTGTATATTTTAACTGGTCTTGGTACCTTGCTGTTGATTCTGTGAGAAGAGCTTGGCAGGTTTTGGGTTTTTTTTTTTTAGAGGAAGGAGAGTCACTCCAGTTGGTAATATGTTTGGGGATGTGGGATTTTCAGAGCGGAATTTGATAAAGTTGCAACAAACTGGGTTGTGAAGAAGCTTTTGCAACTGTGGAAGAGCAGTCCAAAAAGATAGCTATTGATTATGATAAACTGAGCTAGAATGGTTATATTTAGAGAAACCCAAGTATTTGCTCATCTGGGAATTACTGCATTTTACTTTGTTAGGATTCTTTTTTAGTTTTTTTCCTAAATTTATTCGTCTGAATTTAAAAGGGTTTTATTACAGAGCAACACTGAAATACTTCAGCTTATGTCTAGGCTCTCACTGGAGATTTGCTGTAATACACTAGGAAGCAAAGTTAGTTTATGTCATGTATTGAGTACTGGCATTTGGCATTCAACCTGACTAGTGTAAAATATCAGTCACTAAAAATTTTTGTAGTGAAAAAAGCTATCTTCTTCCTACTTCAGCCCTATAAGAACAAATATATTTTGACTGAACTTGGATGGTTTCACCACCATAAGTGTTCTTTGCAGTCTTGCAAGAGTTATTTTAAAATCTTGTATATACAGGTACTCAGGGGGGTTGTTTTTGGCTCAGAAATACAGCCATACTTAAAGTGCATAAAAAGCAGGAGATGTAGGAAACTCCTGATTCGTGTGACTGCTCCAAGCAATGTAAAGGGCTAGTACTGCATGTATGTCTTGTTGAAAAAATTAAATTAAACTAATTTGTTGTAGTAAAATGGAGCAAGCAGGCTGAATCATCAACAAAACTGCTGGGAAAATTAGTCAGAGCTTCTAAAACAACATATTCTTGTGGAGAAAATACTGCGACTTTTTATCAGTACACACATGGGCTGGGGGGTGTTTATTTTGTTCTTTGCACATAGTATGCAAAAATTCAGACTTCACCCAGAACTGCTCTTGCCAGGAACCTGTGTTATAATCATTTGTGGGGGAGGGAAGGAGATGATTTGCTATAGACTTAACTTTGTTATAGACTTAAGATTTAAATCTACCTAGCTCTGTTAGTTTAATCTGCTCTTGCTATAAAGCTCAACTTCATCATTATTTATTTCAGAAAAAAAAGAAAAAGTTTTGATTGCATGAAGTCCAGAAATGAAATTCTAATGCCAAGGAAGTCAACAGCAAAACTTTTGCTAAGGTCAACTGTCTTACTTTTATCCCAGAAATTCCTTTCCTGGGCTTGATAATTCTGTGAGCAATCATGTAACAAATTATGTACATTTAACAGCAGGGAATTTAGTTTGAAAATCGCTGTTCTTTAATGTGTGCCAAAGAAATTGTATATATCAGTGTTACTGATATAGAATGTTTACTGTTTAAGAAGTATCTTACCTGTTGTCTAAAATCACCTGTAATGAGTAAATTTTACATGTAGATACTGCATGTGCTAAAAATGGATATTTGTAAGCTGCAGTTCAATCTGGTGTTGCAGCTCCTGCCTGAAGCTTGGTGTAGGTTATTTCCTTGGGTACTGCTGGAGCTCTGGGGTTAAACAAGTCCGTTTTTTAGAGAAGAGAGCAGCTATATGTAATGTATAATCATCCAGTTTCATATTGTTTAGCTGGAGATCCATTCTCTTAATCTGTTTGAAAATACATAGTAGAAGACATAAATAAACACCTTTTCAGGTTAAAAGAAATAATTCACTAAGGCATACCATTTAAACATCTCTTGTGTGTCTTGAGAGAAAGAACCAGATAAAAAACCTCATTTTAAGAAGTTAATTCAGGAGTTAATTTCTGCGTTTGGATGATTTGGGTTTCGCTTAATATTACCTCATATATAAGTTTAAACACACACACACACGCGCACACACACACATATATATATAAAAATAATGTGAATGTTCCCTAAAGGCACTGATGGTGTCACTTTATGTGGGAAAATACGAGAATTAAGGCAGCAGTGTCAAATATGGTGCTGTAACTGTGGGCTGCTAATGCTTTTGCCCCCTTCCTGTTCAACTGAGAGCTTCAGTAGCTTGGGGGAGGGTGGATAGAGCTGAATTAATGAACATTCCCCTTGGTTTGCTGAAACTGGGTGTTCAGGGAAGAAAAATTGATCTACAGTCAAAATTATATGAGATTCCTGATTTACTTCTAGTATATAGTCTTGAGCAACCTTTTTTGGTTGTGTTTGAAGGTATGTGGCTAGATCTCTGTGAATTTTTTTTTTCTGTAAAATCCATACTTTTGTGTTAAAGTATGGATTTTTTTCAGTTATTTTACTCTATAAGGATGAAATGGCTTCATTGTGTAACCTAATTTGCCCATGCAAAAATGTCCTTCCGTTTGATTTTATAGATGATTGATTCTGTGAGTAGAAGTGGCACAATGCACGTCAGTGACTTATTTTCATAACTTTGTTTTTTACTTCTCTTTGCAAACATTTGGTGGTTGTGGAAGCAGTCTAAGCGTGCATGACTACAGCAGTAAGGAAGCTGGTATTAAAAGTGAAGGGCTGGAAGTGGTCTTGAGTGCATTCTAGACTCCCTGAACTGTGAAGCAAGGACTGAGTGTGCCATTCATAATGGTTGGGGCTTTTGTTTTTGGTGATGGTTTTGGTTTATTTTGCTTTGAAAGTTGGGGTTTTTTTTTCCTCTCTTAAAATCCACAATTGCAAGATATTCTATAATGTGAGATATTTTGCAATACTTCCTCTTAAATGGCTTGAAACTCTTTTCTTCTTTGTTCCAAATTAAGCTGATGTTGTTTGTTCTGTGCTTAGTAAAGATTTATACCCTGTGTGGTGGACACCTAGATATTAAGAGCCATTCAGAGGAGTAATAAGGGGATATATTCATAAGTGGGATGTAGAAGCAATGATTTAAAGACCACTTTTTCCATGTAGGAGATGTGATATAATTTAAACTTTGTCTAGAAAACTCTGCACAGGTAGGCTTCTCTTTTCTCTGACCTATTGAATGTTCATTTCCTTCCTCTTTTTTCCTCCTGTCAATGTCTGTTTTCTATCCACTGTGTTTTACCTTGAAGGATGTATTACTCCCTCCCATTTTCTCTTTTATGCCTCCACCACATTGTTCATTTCTCCAGAACTGGTCCAAGAAGTCACTTTAAGAGCTTTTTAAGAGAATTTTAGAGTCCTCAAAGTTTGTTCTATGGGTTTACATTGTTTAGATCTGTAAGCATATACTTCTTGAAGCTGCAAGTAATCAAACAAAACAAAAGAAGTAAAATACTGTGTTCCATGCTCTGTGTGGAACATTTTTCCATCCTGTCCTATGCACAAGGAATTGCCGTTGTGATTGTTCTGCCTGCTTAAAAACATCTTGACAAACCACAAATAATTACAGCTGGGTTGAGAAAGGTTTAGATTACGAATTACTTTTAAACTATATATAGACCATCAGTTCTTTCCAACTTTGGGGCATATATAGGCAAGATGCTCTGTTTCTTGTCAGAGCTTTGCCTGTATCATTTTCCTGTCTTTGTTCGTGGTGTTTTATAGCTCTGTCTTTAAATACAAACCTATTTATGTCTTTCTGCCACAATAGCTGTGTAAGTTGTCTTGCAGCAAAGCAACTTACCTCTGCAATAAAAAAGTGGCCTACTTTGTAATCTTCTATTTGTTTAAGAGCTTGTTGGAAATTCAGGGATGTTATCAGACATAGTATTGAAGCCCATTATCTAAACTATTCTGTAATCCTGGAAAATTTTAGTCTGGATAAAGGTACAGCACAGAGTTTCAGGAAGAGATATGCCTTTCAGAAGTTGGAGGCAGATGGTCCATACTATAAACCTAAGCTTGCATGAGAAGGCTTCTCATGTAAGAATTAGATTTCCAAGTCTTATGAGTAGTTGGTGGAATTGAATTGCATACGTATTTGTTAGTATTTGTGTTCTGCCTTATGGAAGACTTTTCCAGGGGCAGTGCTAAATACTTGCTGTGAAACTGTTAAACCTCTTTTTGTTAACAGACCTTTCCTTTCTCTGTCCCTACTCTTTTTATTCACTGTTATCGCTTCTATCTGTTATCTTTTAGTATTATCTGCTGTTTTAGTGTATCTGCTATTAACTGTCTTTATCCACGCTGTAGCTCGTGTTTCATCTTGACTGAAACTTAATGTAAAGTACTAATCAGCTTCAACTACTGTTAGGTTTTGTCACTTTGTTGTCTCAGTTACCCTGTGGGAACCTCAGCACAGACCATGGAAAGACAAGCAAGTGCTGTGGGGAAAGCGTTCAAAGTAGCCTTGATTTAAGTATTTGGAAGGGTTTTACTATATGCTATCCTGCCCAAAGAATGTTTTTCTTTGTATTTGTCATTTGGAATACACTAATGACATATAATTCAAACAATATTTTGAATTGAATCAGTGCAGAAACTTACGGCTTGTGAAGCTGTCAGACTGATTCTGAATAACATGAGCTTCTGGTTTACAGCCTTTTCAAAAATGTGTGAAGATCTGTGACTCTAAACCATTTCTAGTTAGCATTTTGGAAGGAGTGGAATCTTCAACACTTAGAACTTCAGAGCTCTACAGTCTTTATTTCAGAAGGATGAGATGCTTCAGGTAGATTTTAAAAATAGTCAGGAAAATTATAGATTCAGTATGGTCTTTTAAAAAATTCCTGCGTTAGACGTATTTAATAGCATAAAGAAAAAAATCACCTTGCTCCATTGTATTTGTGACTATTCATAAACTGGATAGTTGTGTTTACAATTTCCTTGAGTAAATCAAAACATTTTGCCCAATACATATAAAAGAGGTGTCCTTTATTCAGTATATTTGCAGTAAAACGTCCAGTTTTATTCATATAACTTAGAACTTTTCGAGAGAAGGAATTGCAAGTTTCCTTTCTTCTCACTGAAATGGAATGTGTGATCATGTAAATATTAAATAATTTGAACTTTTGAGTACCACAGTATATAGAAAATAGCAGGCTGAAGTATGGCTCACAAAAATAATGTAGGAAAATAATTTAATGGCACTTCTTTTTACTAAATATGTGGTGATTGGTGCATGTGCTGATTAGATCCATAAGTGTATTCTTATGTGTATAACTAAAAGAATAGCATTATTTATTTTACAAAGATAAAGGATCTTTTTGTTTTGGACTGTGGATAGGTGCTGAGTCATGTTGGAAAGGACCTTGATGCAAATGTTAGAACAACTGTTTGCTAATCAATGGCTTGTAACCCGTTTAATACAGCTTTACAGCTTTGCTAGACTAAATCCTTGATGCTACTCATGTTATCTGGGTCACACATTGTATTCTTAACTTTTAAAGCAGACCCTGGGAAAGTTTTTTCATGATGAGATACTGGGCTCTGCTGGGTTCCTGTAGCCTCCTACTTCTGTCCCTTTAACTGGGGGAAAAAAAAGTTTCTATGTCATTGTAATTTAAAAGGTAACTTAAGAAGTATGTGTTTCAAGTAATTTTTTCTCTTTGCCAACACAAAGTCAGGTTTAAAATGAAAGTTTCAAAAATGAGCCATTTTAACTTCCATTAATTCTTTTCTGCTGTTATTTAGCTTTATGCTTTTAATAATGGGGTAATTACTAAACACAAGTTTACTAAGCAACTTTGAGGGATTAGTTTTTAACTTCTGAGTGTAGAAATTTGAAAGATTTCTTTGCCTGGTAAAATCTTGATTCCTTAGACTGTTAAATCACAGTTACTATTGCTGGTGGTTTTTGAAGTGACAGATACCTTTTCTAACTCCTGTTTGCTGGCTTCCTGCCTTACATTGTTTTGTACAAAATTGAAATAGTAATTCTCAGTTTGCTAAGCTTCACAACATGTCGCTTTTCATTATCTATCATTTCATACACTAAAACACATGGAAAGGTGGTTGAATTATTTAATATCTCATATGTTTCATTCAGTGGTTGCTGATAAAGAGTTAAGTTTTAAAACTGTAGTCAGCTTTGTGCATTTCCACCCTTCACCAAGCAGCCTGGATGTCAATTGATGAGTTATTTAGTGACTTAGCTGTTTAGTACCTGTATGGTTTTTCTTACAGTGTCTGAGTTAACAGTGGTCTTGTTAAAACAACAAAAAAAATGCACTTGGATATAATATAGACTGATAAAGAAATGCCACTAGTACTGGTGCAATTTTGTAAAATTACTTTTAAGTAATTTACACCAGTTTTCTTTTGGGACTGCAGTCCAGTTTATTGGCTTTTGTGCTATAGTTTTCTGTTGTTGTGGTAACTTTTTAACAAAGCTTGTTTGGATGAGGTATTTTAATTGCGTAAAATGTTTGTGGGAATTTCTGATGGTTGGGGTTTTTTTCTTTTTTTTTTCCCCTCTCTCTGTTTTTGCCAAGAACTTGCTTATGCCTTCTCTGTTACGTAGTCTTAACAACAATGTATCCGTAATGAAGCAAGCTTCTTCATTAGTGTAATTTTTATGAGCACCATTAGTCGTTCCCTGCCAGCAGCAGTACTCAAGATGGTGGTTTTTGCATGCAAGTGCCAAGACAAAGTGATGTTGTTGCATCCCTGCTGACAAAGTTGAGTTCAGCTGGAGTTGCTCTCAGGTATGGACTATATTCTCTGTGTGCACATATCCAATCTTGACTACTCTGTGCTTCTTCGAACAGATGTGCATATGATGACTCTTGCTCTTGTTTACTGTTGTACCTTGTGCAAATTTATGATGTGTAGGATATTGTTGTTCCGTAACAAATCAGGGGAGTGGAGAGAGCATTTGGAAGTTGGGCTGCAGGAGCTGCGGCGTGGAGGTTTTCTGTGAGGCGTGAACCTTGGTAAGGAGAGATGGTGGAGAATGGGAAAACTTGATGGAATTTTTGAGAGATTGGCTCCTCCATGGCTGCTGGTCAGAGGTTGGAGCAGCTCTGATGAATCAGGTAGTTAATGGCAGCTGCACCTCCATCTGCTGCTCCTCTGAAAAAGGTGTATAAGGAGAAAAGGGTGGCAATAGGGAGCAGGGAGAGAGGAGTGGCCGTGAGCATGGTTAGAAGTGAATAAAAACTAAACAAATATGGTATGTCTTCCTGGGGGATACTGACCATCACAGGAAGAGTTGTGTCCACAGTGCTGCCTTCAGTAAATAATCCAATGTATTATGGAACAGAATTGGTAGAAATCAAAGTTATTAGAAGGAGTTAACTCACTTCCTTCTGGTTACTCAAGAAGTGAGATAAAAAAAGGGAAGACTTAGGTGATGCTCAGTAACATAGCTGTTTGTTTTGCTAGTAATTTCTCACACTTGAAAACATAATTAAAACCTCAAACTTTTCCTGAAGAAGTTTTGTGTTTGGAATGTGGACTCTGCTGGAAAGCTCAAGTTTGAGGTCTCGTCATTCTTAGTATGAAACCATCAGCAACTGAAACATATTGAATAAAGTGATGTTGCTTTTGCAGTTTTGATATGCTGAGCTCTCCAGCATCAAGATTTGTGATTTAAACCATTTTAACATGTTTGTAAATCACATATGTGTCTGCCAATCCAGCTACTAATGGATAGCTGTGTAGAAGTTAATTTCTTCCTGCTTCAGTGAAACTAAAGCTAGCACTGAAAATGTCATTCTGTGTAGAATTTATAATTTTCAATTATTATCACTAGTAGATAGTTGACAGTGTCTTAAAGTTAGGACTATGCATATGAAATTGAAAGCCAGGTTAAAAAAAACCCACTTCTATAAATCTATGTTGTCTTTATTGTTTTGTTTTGTTTTGTTTTTTTTAAACTAGTGTTAGTGCCCTGCCCTAAAGAAATAATCTCTATACCTGTCCAGCCGTTTTCCCCTCCACCAAAATCTGAATGCTGAGTTGCGGTAAATGACCAAGACTTCTGCTCTGTATTAACAGTTTCTCATTAGCTGCCTTCTTAATATAAGCCATATTTAAAATGTTTATGGTTGTGTCTGGACTCAAATATAAAGGAAATTCCTATGAAAGTTATTTTCATGCAGCCTAACTTAAGTTCTGGACTGTGCCTATTAAGATACTAGCAAATGTAAGATTTCACTTAGGTGAAATCAATAGAAATTTTCACCAATATAATTCTGAAAACAAATATTACTTTACTTAGCTTTAACTAAAAATTAGGTTTTAAGATAAAGGGTTATAGCTTTCACGCTGCTGTGGCTCTTTATTGCCTCATGCTGGGATATGTTTCACAGCAACTGACATTTCTTTATATGAAAAAAATGAATCCCAAAACCTAATGAAATGCACAGTTTAACTTCAGTGTGATTCCTAGAATTGCACATCTTCCTTGAAGTCTTCCAACTTGTGTGCTTTCAACATATTTAATTTCAAATGCTATGAAAGGGAAAGAGGTTTACCAGTCACAGAGCTCCTACATAGTGTTTTATACATATATATATAGTTTTAGTCCTGCGAAGAAGTGCAATAACCCATTTAATTCTTACCACTTCATACCTGTTCAGTATTATAGCAAAACTGTAAGCATTGAACACAGTGAATAAATGGCCGTTTGCTCTATAGTGTTCATTGATGTACATCTGCTTACTTGAGCTGTGGAGTCTTACCCTCTACTCATCTCTTATTAGTTCTTCAAGTTAGTTGTCTTGTTTCTTTCTTTTGGAATGAATAATTTCTTTCTGTGTGGAAATTAATTTTCATCTGATTTTCTTCTTGAACGTCTATTCCTAGAAAATTTCCACAGATAAGCATAATTAGATCTGCAAAATCATTAAGACTAACCTAAATTGATGTTGGTTACAGCTCTGTGAGGCGCAGACTTGATTAGTGCTTTATTCCTTATCCTGATCCCATGTACATGGGCCACCTATTGCTGCTAAAATACCTTGGTTTCTCTATTTAAGTTAACAGATTATAGGACTTTCCTAATTTAAACTCAAAACTGTTAATGCAGAATATTCTATTGCTCGAATTTCATTGCTTTGGGACATACTTGCTGGAGGAAAGTAGAGAAAAATAGTGTAGAGTAAATGCAACTTTGTGAATATGACTGATACAAAGAATTATGAATTTGAATTTTACTGAAATATATTGAAACTTTCCTGGAAAACAGTTGGAAATGTCAGTTAACCTTGAATAAGAATCATGTTGTCTTGGTTATTGGAAACAGTGATTTTACTATGTGTGTAGCAACATATTTGATTTCAAAACAAGAGCAACAAGATAACAAAGTCCATCATTGAATTGCTGCATTCCACTACTAATGCCAGCAATGGAGTTCTGTTGTAGACAAAACTGTCATGTCCAACTTGGTTGTTGTACTAACTAGGGAAGTTACTAGAAATATTTTAGGGTTTTGGAGCCTGGTTACTGTGATCAAACTCAGATAACTGCAATATCATAAGGGTACACCTGGCTATGGTTCCTGATAGTAAGGCTTTTCTTGTGTGTATTTTCAGAATATTTACTAGGCTAAAGAGTATGTGATGTGAGCAGGGTAACTGGTAAACAAGAATATGCATCAAGTTTACAAAAAAAAGCTTTTTTCAGAGGAACATCTTCTGCAGCCAGAGTAGAATTGTTAGTATTTCATGTGCCCTGACCCTCTTTCCTCTCTCTCCTTAATTTTTTTTTTGTTTGTTTTGTTTTGTTTTTAATGTAGTGCCCATTTCAGGGCCTATTTAAGGCTTTGGTTGTTTTATGTTCCTTTTCTGGGTGTGTGGACTGTTGATGTTAGTACAGCATTTCAGGTTTTTACTTCATTTTGTCCAGAGCAAGATGAATTGCTCAGAGACTGAAAGGAACAAGTTGTTTTCTCTGTGTTTCTCTTTGTATTTTTTTTTTCTTCCTCTCCCTGCCCCAGGAGAAATTGTATTATGGATTGAAATTTGCAAGACTGACGTCCTTCCCCCCCTTTCCCTGTCCTTAGGAAATGCTTACTTTGCTGTGAGCCTGAAGCTGATAAATGGGGTTTGAGAGGTTTTTCTCCTTGTTACCAGGCTGAACATACTTTTCAGTTTCTGTTTTGTTGGAAGTCAGTGGACAAGAGCTAACTCATATATCCAGAATTGTTCATTCTACAGACTCCTTGACATAGCTATCTCAATCAGGAAGAATAGGATCCCTGACAGTATCTGACTGTGTTAATGTAGGATTTTTTGATATAACTTTTTCTTGTGTGCATATTAGGATTTGTTTCTAGAGCTGTCTTTTGGAGTGTTGGTAGTATGAGGTGTGCTGATTTAACTATGGTAAAATAGTCCTGGTACTGATGTAACTTTCAGGAGTGACTGAAGTCAAGAACTGAGGGAGATTTTAAGAGAAACCGAATGTTGGTATGGATATTGTAATGGACAGTTATTCTAAAAAGCATAGTTTTGGGTCTAACAGAAAACTTCACACCTTAGGCTCTCAGCCAATCTATTAAAAAATTGGGTTGTGGTTTGCTTTTCTAACCTGTGGGGACAAGAGCAGAGTGTAGGATTATCCGACTCCTGCCTGTTACTCAGCAAAGAATCATTTGATGTGTGAGGAGCTTGGACTGCCAACTCTATTTGCAAAAGTGTGTCCATGTGCATTGTTTAAAAGTGTGATCTAATGTATCCAGTGAGCTCTGTCAAGTCTGACATAAGTGCACATAAGTGCAATTGTGTGTTCTGTCTTGATGCTGCTGATTAAGTCACTGTATCACTGAGTGATCTGACATTACCAGCTGTGGAACTCTGTCTAGCAAGAACAGGTCCATCCAGGTAATTCTCATTTGTTACTCTAGTGAAAGTTGTTGGTACTACTAATGGACACTGAAGATTCCTTTTTATTTTCTTTCCTGGGTTTTTTTTTTTTTTTCCAGGTTATGCAGATTCTGGATAAAAGCATAGCTGTAACTTTTTTCCTGACTCGTCCTTTGTGGTAGTGTATTGATTCGGTGATTTAGAATGTAATGTCTGAAGTAGCTCCATATATATGAAAGTAGGCCCTCATGCTTAAATTATGGGCTTTGTTTAGTGAGTCTTCTTTCATTGTCTTCTAACTCCAGGGTATTAAATTCACCGATAATTTCACAGATTTCTGTAGTCCAGTGTCATGATTAAACTTTTAAATTAAAAACTGTTGTTATATGTAAGCATGAGTGATCTTTGTTTGTTTAAGTGAAATAAGTTTAGTTGAATTGTTTGTGAGAGTTTGGTTGAAGTTGTTTGGCAGTTCCTGTGGCAGTTTGTGGGCAGGGGTGTCAGGAGGCTATTTGTCAGTAAAATGCACAGTGAGGTGATCTTTGCAGATAAAGTGAGGAGAGGTTAGGTGGTGGTGCTTTTGCTCTTTGTTTTCTTAATCTGGATGAAATCATCTATGTTTTCACATGCAGAGCCTTAGTCCATCATTGCAAAGAGCTGTGCTGGAGGCAATGTGGTATTGAGCTGTAAATCACAGCCTGCTGAGGGGAATTTACATGCTTATAGCTCTGCCAGTGTTAAAATCGACAGCTTTAATCACCTTCACTTGGAAGTGTGAGGTTTTAGCTGAGGGTGGCTGTTACAGAGAGTAAAACCAACCGGTCTGTGCCTGTCTGAAGCTGCTTAGTGGTCCCATGAGCAGGTGGCGTTGGGGAGAACACCTGAGGTCTGGTAGTCAGCTGAAGAGTGGTTTCTGTAATTTCATACTGCTGATGAGCTGCGCATGAGAAGAGAGAGATGCTTCATTGTCCAAATTTTGTACATGAAATACCGATTCTTACTCAAATTCAGTCAGGAATATTTCAAAGTTTTTAGCAAATATTTGAGGAATAGCATTGTCTGGATTAAAGATAAAACTGCATATTATATATGCGCTATTAACATGCAGTTTAGAGTGTGCCTTCTGAAATACATAAAATAGGAAGAAGAATTTTTTTACTTTCTATTTATATTAGGAATAAACTTAATTTCAAGAAAATCTAGATCATCCTTGACTGAATTTCTAGGCAGAAGTTCTTGTTTTTTACTGGGAAGACAGCACGCTCTTGTATGTGTGTTCCGTTCTTCAAGCCAGGTAAATTTGTTTTGTGTAAAGGTTATAGCATGATCAAAACAAGTATGTAGGGTGCGCAAGGACAGGAGTGGATGCTCAAGACAGAATTTATTTCCATTTTATTTTGCTGGAAGTTTCTAAGTCTGTAATTATAAATAATAGTAAAGAGTTGATTTTTTGTTGTTTGGTTGGTTTTTGTTTGTTTGTTTTTTAAAATGCACTGTTAATTTTTAAGGTATTCCATGTCACTTGTCAGAAATCTAGCAATAATCGTTTTCTATTAAAACGTTCAGTAATTACTTCAATAAAGTTTGAAGTGTTGATGATAAAACATTAATCATATATGCCAGGGACATAGAAGCAGTTAAGTGGGTTTTGGGCGGGGGGGAGAGTTTTGTTATTATTGACAGGGTTTTGTGTGCATGTGTGTTGGGTTTTTTGTTGGGGTTATTGTGTATATTTTTTTTTAACACAAAGTGTTTTTACTCTTAATTTTAACTTCAGAACAGTGTTCCGCTACTTAGTTCTAGCAGTGATGAGAATGTTAGGGGAGCCTGGCTCTCGCTCTCAGATCTTTTTGTCTCTTTTCAGAGCAGATCTAAATTATTTTCTGGAGATGTTCTGGAGGTTTCCCAAGTCCTTCACTGCTCCCCTTGGGCAATTATGGGAACCAGTGAACACAGATAATATGATGGGAAAAAATGTGATGAACACAGGTCAGTTCATCATAAGGGGTTGTTGTTTTCTAGTAAGTGTCATCTCCTACAGTTCAATGTGTTTGGTACAATTTTATGATACAGCTGAATCAGTGCAGTGGCTTTTTGTCATAAAAAGCTCCTTTATCCTCACACGCATGGTTTTGCAAAGGAAGGCACTGAGAAACACAGCAGTCAGCTCTGGCATTTGTTGTTCTTTTTTCCTGAGTCAATTCAGTTGATTAACTGGTTGGATTTGATTTTTGCCTGAAGGAAAACCAGCTTTTTTGCTAAATTAGTGTGACAATTTGGCTAATAGAGGAGCCTGGTTAGTGCGAGAGTTGTGGGAGAAAGCATGGAACATCAGGACAGTGAGCAGTTGGGTCATCTCAGCTGTGCTGAAACATGATAGCACATCATCAGAAATAAACTTAAATCCCGTTTGGTACCATCTTTTATGTTCTTTTTAAAGAAGAACTTCTGTGACTCAGAAGTTCTGCAGTCGGAGCAGGGGTTCTGAGAAAAGGTGGGTTTAAGCTACTGGGGAAGCCTAAAGTGATTTGTAAATGCTAAAGTACATGGGGTTTGTAGGTGGAGGTTGTTGCGTGTTTTTTTTTTATTTGAGACTGTACATACCAATCAGAATCTATTCAATCATGTGATGCAAAGTAGGAGTTTATCATTCTGGTTTGGCAGACTCAACTCCAGAACACATATGAATGCGGAACAAAAACTGTAAATGTGATTGAAGTGGTGATTGCCAGTTCTCATCTCTAATCAGAATTAGATACGTAAATGTACACACTTAATGTTTATCCCAAATCAGAATGGGACCAGAGGATGGGAAAATGCGTTTCAGTGAAGGTTTTTAAAAGGCTGTATGTAAAAAAATTGAGATGTGATCTGCTTCTTGATGTACTCTGCTGGTGCTTTCCGTATGTGTGCTGGCTGGGCTGGTTTGTTAAGCTATAGAAGACTGGCCAAAATGTATAATTTTCTGCTCAGTTAGCCAGCTGAAGTAGCTCAGTATGAGCTCAGATGAGTGGCAATACCGAGTCAGGATGGAAGGTGAGGCCGTACATGAATGACTTTATTTCCTTACAGTGTCCTGGTACTATACCCATAATGCTTTTCCCTGGGAATTGGAGAACTTGGAGACAATAGTTACTGCAATTTTTAGAAGCCTCTCCCTAGTCTGTGTTACCAAAAAAAAAAAAAAAAGTTTTAAGCACTGTTTAAGAGAAGTTATAGTTCTGCAAGATAGGCTGTTTGAAGAGTTGCTAAAAGGTGTGTGTATCTATATTGGTCCATATATCTGCATCAATTATCTGACTAAATAATAATATAGTATATTAAAACTCTTGGTTTCTTGCATATAGACTGCTTGGAGCAAAGACTAGGGTAATGTAAAACCTGAAATCACAGTGATACGCGAACCTGGATAACTGATGTGCAAAATGGTTTTCTTTGACCCTCATCTTTTTCAAACTTGATAATAACATCGTGTGTACCCAGTCTTAATTTTTAGTTTTATGAAGCACCTGGATTCTTACAGTACAGGAAAGGATATCTAGGGAGAATAATGTATAATACTATAGTTGTAAGAAGCTATAAGAAAAAAAAGTAACTATAAGCAGCTAACTGTAACTGTGTAATTATATAACTATATAGTTATATAACTATAAGCAGTAAGTGAAGTTTTATGGTATTATAATATTGTTACTACCTCATTGTCTTCCCTCAGTGCTGAAGTATCATTTTAGCTTTGATGCTGTAATGCAGTTGAGCATCCAGTTGTTTTATATCTATCAATATCTGCCTCGTTCATGAATAATAATAAAAATCCTGGAATTATAGTTTGGTGACTATTAGTTGGTGCTTTCTAAAGGCAGTTAATCTTTGTATTCTATTGTGAATATGTCTTTATCTCTAACAATTTAATCAATGCGTCTGTGCTTGTTTTTTTTCTCCTCTTGCAAGTGGCAGTATTAATCACTAGATTAAAAAAGACTTGATTTTCAATTTGCTTTCAGATATTAGTCTTTTGTTGGGTTTTTTTGAAAAACAAGTGAAATCAAGTGAAAATATTTCAGTCTTGCAGTTGACATTTATTAGGATAATCTGTGTTAAATGTTACATTCTTTAATTATGTTTTGGAGTATATTTGCCATATTGATTTCGTGTGGATTCTGGCTGATTGGAACTTGACAGACAGCCAATTGATTTTGAAATGTACTGGATATGAACAGTATTGTGCTTGGGAAAGAGAATCTGAACTAAGCCATTTTAGGACTAATGAGCGCTCTCCTATTTTCTGTTTTATGGCTTGTATTGGTATTACTTGGTAGTAATTAACTTCCAGTGAAGCAGTTAGTTGCTCCAAGTCAATTAGAGTGCTAAATAAATTTGTGCAGGCAATATTTGTTTGACTTGGAAAATATATTGAGCAATTGCCAGTGTGTAACATATAAAAGCAACAAAGTTGTTACCTTTTCCTTACTGTGAGCAGTAGTAATTACATTATTTGGTTTTCTCTAGTTAAAGTACCTCGTAATTTTCGCTTGTTGGAAGAACTTGAAGAAGGGCAGAAGGGAGTAGGTGATGGTACAGTAAGCTGGGGCCTTGAAGATGATGAAGATATGACACTTACAAGATGGACAGGAATGATTATTGGGCCACCAAGGGTAAGTGTGATGAAATAAAACGTTTTTGTTAAGTTTTTAGGCAATACAAAATGAAAAAAATGTTACCGTTCTACAGTGTAAAGGAATAGTTAAAATTCAATGTATGAAATTGTAGAAATAGTGTATAATTCCTCATTTTCTGGCATGTTGGTGTTTCAGGCTGGCCTCCCCTGTTTCTGCAGCTGTCTGTAAAAGCCAGTTGTGATTTGAGACTTATTTTACTGAGTTATGAGTATATTCATTCTGTATTTCCACTGTTACTGAACATAAGTGTACACTGATAGTACAATAAACAGGTAACTGTCTTTCCCCATTTTGTCATATGTGCCTGATAATTTCAATTTTATAGTAAACTGGCAATGTATTTTCAACTTCCACAAGTTTTCAGTCTTTCAGTATAACAGTCTTAGAATTTCAGTTGAATCATACCTGAAGACTAGCAGCTTCTAATTACCTCTATTCCTTCTGACCTTTGAAGTTCTGTAGAATGTAATTTAGACTGATACAACTTGCAAGAGACGTAATCACTTCTTGTGTGTATCAGCCATATCAGATATGAATGGACTTTTCTTACTGCACACTTTCTCATAAGTTACAATCTCAGTGTGTAACAGACCTTTGAATGAGTGTTATCTAAGTAGCCCTAAGTTAGCACATATCTTTCACTGCTAGAGTGAGAAATATCTTGTATGTCCCTTGGTGCTGCAGGGCTTATGGAATGAGCTGTCCAAGACAGAGATCAGAACTTTGCCTCAGTGAAAATAATGTCTTCCAAAGTAGCCGAGTTCCAGAGATAGATTCAGTGTAATTCAAGTTTCTTTTGAAAGTCTGTTGCCACTTGCAGTAGGCTGCTTTGAGCATCGGAATGACCTTGCTGAGCTCCTAAGATTTGAGTGCAGCTGGGAGAGGGCAGATTTAAAATACAATCATACTGACTGTATGCTTTGGATATTAGCTTCTGTGGAATCAGTGTTTGAGTCAGTTTTGAACAAAGTTTGTAGTCTAATGTGATGGCATAAAAACTTGAAAATTTTGACATAGCTGTCGAAGACTCTCCCTGGCTCTCTAAAAACCCTCCAGAACTGCCTGTGACTGCTTTCTTGTTCAACCTAAGGTGGACTACTACGCATCTTTGAAAAGAGATTATGATGTGTATGATACTATACTTATAATACTATTATAGAAGGTCCCATGTGTTTTAAAAAAATAGTAAAACTACTCAACCCAGCCTGGGATACACTGTTAGTCCTGGTCAATTTATAGTTCTGTGATTTTATTTTCTTTATGATAAAGAGTGCATGCAAATAACAGGTCTTGTGCCATTTCAAGGACATGAAAACTTGCAAACAGAATGACTTGCACAATGTAGTGGCTGTAGAAAGTGGAAGCCACCAGCTGCCAAACCAGTAACAGCACCTTGAGAAGAATTGCATATCTAGTTTCAGGACCTGTAGAAGATGAGTGTTTTTTGGAATTGGCTGAGTTAAGTAGATGGTACAGTTATACAAAATATGGGGAAAATTGCCAGTACTGTCCATGAAGTTCTTCTCATAAGTGGCTTCTCTGCAGTTGTGCAAAAATTGCTTATCAATTTTTTTTTTCTTGCTTCATTTGAAAGGTGACCCAACAGCAAGAGAGGCGAGTAAAATTTGTTTTGAATTAACAGAAACATTTTTCTGACTTCCAAAAAACGGGATTTTGGTTTTTTTGGGAAGCTGGCCGGGGATGCCTGGCTTCCAGTAAAACAATGACTTGATAAATTGAGCAAAATTGAGAAGCCACCTGGATAAGGGAGTGAGAATGAATGCTGTTCTTGGCATTTTCCAGAGTTGTGAGCAGAGTTATATACATTTTGGCCTATTTGCACTATAACTGACAGCATCCCTCTCTGGGGAAGTAAATTGTTTTGGCTGAATGAATAATGAGAATTTTAGTGCCAGCTATGTTACCTGCAGCAGGATAAGATGACTTTTACCTGGCCTTGAGCTTTTAATCATAAAATCAGAATGTTTTGGGCTGGAAGGGACCTTAAAGATCATCTTGTCCCAACACCCCATGCCATGGGCAGGGACACCTCCCACTAGACCAGGTTGCTCAAGAGCTCATCTCATCTGGCCTCGAACACTGCCAGGGTTGAAGTATCCACATCTTCCTGGGCAGCCTTGTCCAGTGCCTAATTACACTCACAGTAATAGGGAAGAATAATAGAAAACCTTTTGTTTTCATTGTTTCTTTTTGACCCCTTTGCTGTTCAGTCTGTGTCTGCTCAAAAATTATGGTACACAGTTAGAGTGCTTCAGTAGTCCTATTTTCATTCTGCATTTTAATTAACCACAGAGTAGACTGTTGTTTGATAACTTGGCTATGTGGTTGATACTTCTGCTTGGAGAGTGACAGCTGACTGATGTGGAACAGGTTAAAGATGCTGCTTCTGGAAAGTTGAGAAGCATGTTACTGCTTTTTTGTTCATGTTGGCTCTATCTGCTGTACCAATGCAAAGGTGGGTGTAGAAACGGAGTTCGTCTTCCTTTTGGAACACAGAGGCATGTGCATCAGTTACCAGCAAAGCACTGATCCTTGGCAAGGCCTACCTGACAAGATTAAAAAAAAAAAAGTAGAACCATATCTAATTCTAATGTGGCTTTCTCAAAGTATGTTTGCACTTAGAATTATCTGTTCCATGGTCACTTCGGAATGACATCTGCAAACTAGCAGTCACTTTACTGTCCAAGCTCATAAATCCTCCAGTAAACCAACCATTTCTGCTCAGCTGCAGAAATTTCAGATATTTTCTGTAGTGCTAACTACTTCCAAAATGTGCTTCTTTTGCAGGTTATATTTTTTTTTTGGTTGTATCTTAAGTGTTGAGTTACTGGCAACTCTGTCTTTCTCCATTTCCAATATTTTTGCAGTATTAGGTATTTCATTCATTATAGGAGAAGGTGGTAATTTCCCTAAAGCTAATTGATTTCTCTTAGTCCTGTAATGTGCCACTGTTGTTTTGAGGATGCAGGTGGATAGAAAGGATAAGAGCAAATATGAGTTAAAACCAGAATTTTATTAAAACTTGTGTATGGTGCAGTCAATAAGCAGTGTAATTTATGCATAATCATGAAGTAATCAATATAACCAAACCAGTCGAAATCAGTCAGTAAGCCAAGACCTTCAGTTGGTACACAGTATTAACAAATTTATATTTATTTCATATTTTGTAATTGTTATTCCTCTTGCCTTTGCTCTGTTTTAAAAAAATTCTTGATACTTAGCTTTCAGTAAAATGCATTAGTCTGTCTTTTTGTTTTCTAGACAAACTATGAAAACAGAATATACAGTCTGAAAGTAGAGTGTGGACCTAAATACCCAGAAGCACCTCCTACAGTTAGATTTGTAACTAAAATTAATATGAATGGAATAAATAATTCCAATGGAATGGTAAGTTGAAATGGTAAGATCAACCATGTTGTTAATTTATACTAAAAATATTTCTGTGACGATCAGGTGAGGAATATGCATGTTGGACAGAGCTTTTTATTTATTTTTTATAATATAAATACAGATTTAAATTGCAATTTGGTGGCCTACTGCTTCAAAATTTTGTGGCTTTTTGTGGCTTACCAATGAGACGAGCATTATTTATAATATTGAGACAGCTGTTTCTTTTAAACGAAGACGAAGGTTTTAGTTCTGAACAGGAAAACAATAAGTGTTTAAGCTGTGTGTAGGTATTTCCCTCATAATACTCTTATGAAAGGGGATTAGTTTCGTATTGTAGCAGGACTATTACAAACTCTCTCTGATGGTTCCGCTAATTAAAAATGGAGGTTATTCCTGACGAGACTCATTCTGCATGTATTAACTGACCTATAATGAGCTGGTGTATTTATACTCTTGTTTCCTTTATACTGGATTTATTGAAATCCAAGGTGATTCTGAACTTTGGTCTTAAGACCTTTTGATATAGCTGGTAATCACTTGCATTTTAAAGGTCAATTTGCAGTAAGTTGCTTTCCTGATCCTGCAGTTGGGGTGGAATGAGTTCACAGACGTAAGCTGTGGCAGCAGCTCAAGCAAGCTTGTTACTCTGTTACTCACCAGGTACTTAAATACTGTGAGCAAGTGAGTTGCCCCTTTGCTCAAGAGAGGAGGTGTGAGCTGGCTTGCATTTATTGTATGCAATATAACATTGTGGTGTATGCATATATTAGCAGGAAACACAATCACATTTGTGTGTACACTTGTCTTCAGCAAATGCAGAGTAATTTGGTTAAGGCGATGTCTAAAGGTGTGTTGGCATCTTTGGATTTTAAATAATTTGTAAGATTTAAAAGAAAGATGGACTTGCATTTCTGTTATGAACAGTACTAAACTGTGAAGCTCAAATGTGCCAATGACTGTAGCAGGGGAAGAGGTTCTCAGGGGATCTTTTGACTTGTAGCTTGTAGAGTAGTGTTCTTGTTGGTCATCCAAAGCTAGAGCACTAATGCTTCAGAAATAAACTAAAATTACTCTGAAAATACTTTTATGTAGCTAACAATCTTGCTCTACCTGAAGATCCTGTTAAAATTGCTATCTGCAAATTGACTCATGCCCTTAATCACAACTGTGGCTTGTTGTCTAAGGGTGTGTGTTTATTGATAAGTTGTGAGAAACAAAAGCTGCTTATAGTATGTTTGGAAGATGATTTTCATACCTCTTCCTAGTACCCTAGGAACATGTATTATTGTGATTCAGTGAAGAAGTATGCTCTCATGGCTTCATCTCTGCATACCTCAAGGTATAGGTGTTGGTTTTCAGAAGCAGGACCTTAGGCTAGCAGAGCCTGAAGGCTCGTGTCTGCTGAAGCCACTAAGTTTGGGCTTCTGTTTGGAAAAGTCTGCATTCTCTCAGCTTGCTGAGGAACAGAGTGACTGCTATGACAGGAAATCTGCCTGGTTGTTTTAAAAGCACTGTTCAAATCGAGTCATTGTTACAGGAAAAATTGATTTTAGGAAGTTAATAACCTTACATCAAACCATCATTATTTTTTTTCCCCCAAAAGATAAACTTGTGTATCTTACAAAGGATTTGCTATGCAAATGCATAACTTCTTTTTTTAATGGATTTAAATAGGAATAAGTAGTATTTTTAATGAAAAGAATTTTCATAAGTAATGAATTTGAAACGCATTTATTATGTAGTTTTTAATGTGCTCGTTGTCCCAGTGTCTTGCATTTTATCTTATTTTGTCTTTGTGGTCATTAGAGGAACCGTGAAACAAACAGTGGGACATGTTCAGCATCCTGGAGCAGTTAATATTGCTGCTTCCTGATAGCTCCTTCATGTTTCTTCCAAGCTGTTCTCCCACTTTCTGGTTATTTTTCATTTAATAGATCTTAAGTGGTTTGAATTATTTGAATTAATGGCAGGGTTTCATCTGCAGACTTCCTCTACTATCTGTGCTTCTGCAGGCACCCTGCCTTTTGACGTGTGGGCACCTTTTGGTCACATTGCTTATAGATTTCAGGAAGAAGTTGTGACCTGCCAAAAAAAGACCTGAGACAAACAGCAGCTGAAATTGTTTTATTTTAACAGATTATACTCAAAACATTTGTAATGTTGTTAAGATAGGCTTGTGTGCCAGTTAACATCTGTGGAAAAGTAGGGCCCACACTGGGAATTTTAGAGGGCGATCATTTCTGTTGAGTTAGAGTGTGCATGGTGGAGGGAAAAGATGGATAAGAGCCATTACTAGGGTCTAAGGAAACTATTCTCATGCTGCCCTGTGGGCAATGGTTCTCAGCTTTCTTGACTGAAAATCCCTTTACACTTTGCCTGAAAAGGGCATGTGTGTAACGTATTTATCAATACTGACAAGTACAACTTTATTGAGTTTTTGTTTGATTATTCTGTGATAGAGGAGTTTGTAAGTAACTTTTTTGCCAGCAGCATATCTTCAGGAATCACTGTTTGATAAATTTAGTCCAGGAAAGGAGAGAGCTAGTCAGGAATATTTTATCTCAAAGACTTAGGGGCTTTGAGGCACGCTGTTAAATTGTATTTCTTTTCTTATCTATAAGTTAATTTTTTGTGTTTTTTTTTTCTTTTTAATTTAGCTATGGAGCTGCTGTATTTGTATACAGAATTAGATTACTAAAGTCAGAAAAACTAGTCCAGGTACTTGTGTAGTGCTGGACAGAATGCTTTTATGTGCTAATGGCATCACTGTTGTAAAACTGTAGGTTATTATTCCTAATGCTACAGGGTCTTTTCTCTTGGAGTCTTATGTATCCCATATTGATAAAACACAGGTTGCATTCTTATGTACTGTTTGTTTTCCCATTTCTTTTGGAGTTTTCTGATTTTTGCATCTGTGATAGTGCTCCTCAGCAGTCTATCTTGCAGGATTTGCAATCAGTTCTGTTCCTTAAGATACCATTTAGAGCTGGAAATACTTGTTTCATTTTTAATTACTTGGGACTCTCAGCTGTAAATCTGTAAGCTTGTCCAGTTACTGCTTTGAGTATGTTTGCTGTAGACATTTGCTACTTGTGTGAGTTATTGGAACATTATAAACACTGAATACTTTGCATAATTGTGTAAAATAATTGTTTTAGAAAAAAATAATTCATTATATATTGCTTCCGCTATTATTCAAGGTTCCACAGTGGTGTACCCCCCCCAATAAAATAGTCTAAATAAAATAGTCTTCAGATTGCACTTTGCAGTTTTATTAGCTTTTATGTGACCTTGAAATGTCTCCCTCTGTATTCTAGGGTGTGCATTTGAATATTACCTAATGCTTTTGTGTGATTTGAACATAGTTTGTGTCACTCTCTTAAATGTCTTTAAATGTCTTATCATTGTTCTTCATAAAGTGAGTTTATTATGCATAACTTGGAAATCAATTCTGCAAGACAGAAAACAGAATCTGAGCCAAAATCTTTACTGCTGCAAGATGTTATGAAAGAAGTTGGTGACTTGCAGAAAAGAGACTTGAGATAAACAAGCAACAAAAATGTCATGTTGCAGCAGTCTTTAGTCAGAAAACATTCATAGCAATGTTAAAGCAGAGTTTGCAGTCTGTGGATTTTCTGTTGCAAATTCCCAGCCAAAAAGAAAAGCAGGAGTAGTTTGCTCTTACATGATCAGCTCTCATGTTCCAGCCTTTGTAGAACTGCATTATTTGAACAGCAGTGGTGACTGGCTGCTGTGTGCTGTAATTGAGGCAAGCATACAGTCCTGAGGGAGCCGACAAAGGCAAAATTGAGGAGAAGCAAGGGGAAGGAGGATGGTGTGAAAGCAGAATTTCCAGACTGAAGATAGATGTTAATTTCTGTAGTCCCAGAGCAACTTCCTTTCCAGCCATTTTGCCTCCTATCTACCATGTCAACTCAAATCCCCCTTTAAAAAGGAGTAATAGTACAGGAATTAGTGATGATTTCACCAGTGCTAACTTTCATAACCTTTCTGTATGGCTCATACACTCATGTATTTTAAACTGACGTGATGTTGCTGCATAATTGATCTTTTCTTTTGATGATGTTTTTCTTTTTTATTGAATGTTTGCAATAATTATTAAGTCATCTGACTGCCATTCGTTCTGTAGCTTGATGGTACACTGTTGTTGGCGACTCTGCTGACTTTAAGGAGTTCCCAACTCTGAGCAGAACACTGTGTGAGAAGAAAGGTGCTGAGGTGTAAATAAGGACAAGGATCCTGCTTAGGGACTTCTTTCCCTGGTGTTTTAAACTGGGTGGGTTCTGTCAGTTCAGTTCAGAAAATACTTCCCCATACATGGTTTACCTGAGCTGATAGGCAGTAGCACTGTTAAAGGAATAAGAGAGGGAACAGAAGTTTCTTGGGATAGTATTGCTGCCCAAGCCAGCATGTGGTTAAACCTTGGCCTCAGTTTCCTCCTACAAAAAGGTTTAGTCTCATCCAGTGTTTGGAAAATAGCCTCACTTCAAATAATCTAGAAATAAAACATCTATGTTAACATTCTTATTTCTGATTCCAGGTTTTTTTTTCTTTCAGCTTGCCCTAATTAAGATGGGATAAGAAACTTCTTGATGTTTTATGCTGCCTAAATCATAAAACAGTGGTTTCCAGCACTCTTGTAGCCCTGTGGGCTGCAACTCTACCAAAGGAATCCAGTAGCATGCAATAGCCCTATTCCTGCCCCAGGGCCTGCTCTGCAGTTGCACAGCTGTAGGTCCCTCTGTGCTTTTAAGTTTCTCCATGCAGGGGCTGGGACTTAACCTGCTGCCAAAACAATTCCCAGGATGACTTTCAATTGCTGACTTTCCTATGGAAACCTCCCGTTATAATATAATTGTGTAAATTGTCCCACAGGTTTTATAAATGCATAGGAGAAGTCCCATGTCCTTTCCTTTCAGTTCATATTCCAGTTGGTAAGTGATGTACAGTAATCTTCACAGCTCCCTAAGATGATTTACTGTGAGAAGGATGCAAAGAACTAAGAAATGTCCAAGCATTACAAATCAGTTATTTCAGTATTTCAAGACATTTGTTAGTACATATAGCGGCTCTAGATGTGTCAGAAGTGCCATGTAATACCTATTTGAAAGAAATCACTAACCATACTTGTAGCAAAAAAATAATAAGGGAAATATTCCTTTAGAAAGGTATTCTATGGACTCTTGTGTGGCAGATTCTTCTAAAGAACTGAGGAGCACCCAGGTGCCTATATTAGCATAGTGAAGGTTACTTGCTTCTTTTTTAGGGTTAATTTGAAAAAAACCTATAAATTTTGTGAGATACCAGCTCCAGTTTTGCAGTGAACAGTTTGCTGATGTCCCCTTCCCGTCCTCCTTTCCTTCGCGCTAATACAAGTAGCAGCACAGATGGAAGGGTCCACCTGCATGGTTTTTATTGCAGAATCTGTATCTGTGTGTAAGTATATGACTGTTTTCCTTAAAATATTTTAGGAACGCAGGGACTTTATGCCACAGAGAAGGTGTCAGGGAATGCTTAGACCATTTTGTAGAGCAACTGTCGATAACAGTTATTTATGTAGAGATTTTGTGTTCAATCATAAATTAGATTTCTCTGTTCTTTTTCCAGGTGGATGCACGGAGCATACCAGTGTTAGCAAAATGGCAAAATTCATATAGCATTAAAGTTGTACTTCAAGAGCTAAGACGTCTAATGATGTCCAAAGAAAATATGAAGCTTCCACAACCTCCAGAGGGACAAACTTACAATAATTAATTTTAGCTGATTCTCAAACTTCTGTCTTAAAACAACAACCTTCTACTCATGTAATGTCTTGATTAAATCTCACAATGCAAACACCCACACATTAAAGAATTTCAGCTGGTATACATGACCTGGACATTTGTAAGAATATATATAATATATGTATGCCCAATATGTTTTCAGGCACTATGGGAGAAAAAGGCAGCACAATTATTTTTTTTCTCTTACTGAGGCACTGTCATTTAAGCATAAGCCTGAAATAGCCTATAATTGGAATTCAGGTTTTACAAGATGAAAGCATGACAGAAAGTGTCAGATTGCTGTGGAATAATATATGTTACTGAAAATAATTTTTGGAGAAGGCAAAATACAAATGGCATGCTTTATCCATCTTGCTTAGTAAAAGAGCTGCAGTTAAATTTGTTTTAAGGTAGCAGGTACAGTGAATACCGTTGCTCATCTTGTTTAATTTTGCAAGGGTGTGGGTGCCGACTACTAGTAGTGTCACAAAGTATGTTCAGGATTGTTTTGATACCTGTATTTATAAAATGGGGGGATTAATTTCTGTTAAGCAGCTCCTGTGTTACATGTATTGGACATGGCAAATATTTGTTTACAGTCTTTGTTCTAATAAACCATGCATTTAAGTTTTAGTGAAACAAAGGAAATGTATGGATATGTGATTGAGATTAAAGTTAGTCTTAAAATGTAAATAAAATGTGGAAAGTGTCTGAGGCTGTGCCATTTCTATAATAGTCATGTAATATATGTACAGTAACTGGCAGAAGTAGTGGAAAGCCAAACATAATATTGCTGCTGGTGTTACGTGCACCTTTTGTTCTTATCACTTTTGTATGCTTAGTTTACTTGAGAGGTCAAGATATTCCATGTGTTGCAGGGGAGTAAGTTTTGTCATCTGTAGTATCACTTCTTTAGAGAAACTTGCACTCTGTGTGTGTGTGTGTGTATAAATATATTAAAAAAAACCCCAAACACCAAACCAATCCCAAAATAAAACAAACAAAACCCCCTTGCCTACCCATCTGCCCTTTAGTTCCCCTCCAGATTATTTCCAGAAATGAGCATAACTTTCACTTTGCTTACTTGACCTCTAAGCAGTTTTCAGATCATATTGCTGAAGTCTGTCCTAGTTCTCAATCCTTTGTCTTGCTTTCTTGCATTTCTTCCTCTTTTATGCTACTTGCCTTTTTTTCTTGTCTGTTCTGCTTTTGCCTTTTCTGAAACACACAAAAAAGAAACTTCTGGAAGCTTTACTAAAAATCACACCTGTGCTACAGATCATCAAGTTTCCATCTGCTGAACATGAGTCATTGCTGTGATGCCACTGTGTTCGTAGCTATAAGCTTTCTGCCTTTCCTGCAGTCCTTAGTGTGTTTTTTCAATGTATTCTGTCTGGTGGGAACACTGTTGGTTTTTTTTCTTTTTTTTCTGTTACTGATTTCTGATAAGCAAGTAGTTAATGCTATTCTTTTGGATGTTACGTCTCCTTTCCCTGCCCCTCACCTTGGAGAATGCAAACCTTTGTTCATTTTGGTGAGAATATGTAACGTAGGGAGTAAGTCAGCTGTTTGCATTCAAAGTTTTATTTAGTGGTTCTTTCAAAAAAGTGGATATGATCAAAAGCCATCAACAGCTAGGTAACTTTGATAAGCCTTTGCCTGTTTCTGATGTAAGCAATGAAAAGCAATAAACTAGGTATTCCTTTTTTTTTTTAGTGAAAGGTTTGATTGATATTTGTCAATTTGCTTTTTAGACAAATTGGGCACTTCCGGAATTGGTGGATTTATAGCTGCCAGCTACCTCGTGTCTGTATTTATATAACATATCATTTGTGATGGTTTGGCTGAAGTGCATTGCAACTTTTTTTTCCCTTGTTTTAATTGGAATGACTTTAATGCCATTAAATCTTCTTTCTTACACTAACACTGCTAATCTATATTTAATCAATTAAAATAATGGAACTGTACAGTTCTGAGATGTGAATTTTTGGGAAGATTACGACATTAACTATTGAGAGAATGCTTGTAGACTATTATTTGGTTGGTAACATAATTTAAGAGACTAGCTTATTCACAGAGCATCAAGAAGAGCCTGTTGTTTGCATGGTTGTGTGTGGTGCAAGGTGATCCTGTAATAGTCTGTCCATTTGTATCGATGAGAATCTGCATATCCAGCTCTAAACAGATACATTTTGCAGAAGGAAAGATCAGTTCTGGAGGGAATTGAGCTGATCTCTGACACTGGAGTATGTAATACATGGATTACTACAAAAATATTCCTGCAGTGATCTTAGGTGTGTTGATTTTCTATTTTGCTCACACTGGGACAAGTCTGAAGTGTAATTAATTATGAAATTTTAAAATGTCTTCAACTACTGCATAAAGTTGAGAGCATCCTCAAAACTCGTCTACTACCTGAATAAGATTTTGAAGCACTGTGCTTACTCTCCTCAGAAAAATTATGTTTTGCAAGTGTCGATGTCTGATCAATGTTTACTTCGAATTTGCTTTCTCATATTCTTATGTTCTCCTTAGGTAGCCTACTTAGATGACAGAATTTTAATTTTCCTCTCATGAGTATTTAATTTGTTTTACATTCCTTTGGCAAGATTTGAATTTGCTGTTGTTACCAAATGTGTATTTTTTTTTCTTTTCAAACCCATATTTGAACTATTATCAAATAAATATTGAAAAGCAGAGCACCATTTGAAGCCAATTCAGTGAGAGACAAAGTGGAAAAGCTCTAAAGGCATCGTTCTTTTTGTGTTGGTGGTCATTGGCTGGGATTTAAACTAGCTTTGTGCTCTGAAGCATTGCCAAAGTTCTTGTGTTTTGGTTGTTTGAGGCATAGGTACATTTTCTATGAAGCCAAGAAAAAAAGCCAAAGATGGTATGATTCATACTTTGTTAAACCTTAAGATACAATGAGCAAGCCTATGGAAATAGCCACATTACAAATGATGTGCCTTACTCATAGATAATAAAGTACAGAAGACATTGCAAGGTGTGAAGCTACCCATGGCCTTGATTGCTCTCCTCTACCTGAACGCAAGCTGAGAACACTTTTCACAGAGCAAGACAGAGTCAGCAGTGCATCCTTCAGCTATTATCAAATAAATGCATAATGCACATTCCTCCTAAATGGTTGTTACTGTATAGGGGACATGTAAAGAACAATTCTAGTGCATATTATGACAGTTGATCATCTATAATGGTAACAACTGTGTCATTCAGACAAGTGCTTGTGTTTTTACATGGTTACTTATATGGTGAGTTTGTAGCCATTTAGTAGCTTTTGGGATAATAGCTCAAGACCTAAAAGTGTAAGTTATGCTTCTCTTACGCTCTCTTTTGATGCAGAAGGCACACTTAGTAGGCCACCAGATAATTTTCCCGTGGCAGAGGCAGGATGTCTGACTACTACTTGTTTTAATTCTGGCCTCTAGTTTATGAAAACTCAGCCAGATTGCCCTGATGTGGCTAATTTCAACTGCTAGAGGAGACGCAAACTGGTACTAGGCAAGTCTGGATATGTGTTACTGTACCAAAGAGAGTTGACTTAAAACTCCTGTTGGTCTTTTATGTGAGTAAATTTCCAGATAGATGTGAAGCAGTGGGACAAAATGTGTTTCTCATCAATGTTTCTAAATAATGTGTTCAGAACTCTTTTGTGAAGCTTGAAAGATTTATGAGGTGGGGAGGTATTGGAGGAACATGACTGTCTGTAGTCTTTATTTAATAATAATGATAATAAATTAAAAAAAAACCCTTTAAAACTTGTTAATCCATCTGTTTTAACTCTGTTGAAACAATTGTGGGAGATGTTTTATTTTTTTGTTTCTTGTTCTGCTGATGACTTATTCCCTGAATCAATGTGCTGTGCATTTTCTGTTGAAGACCCAACTGATCATGGGCTAAAGTATGAAGGATGTAATGCTGGAAGTATAAAAATAACATACTCGACACATTAAAAAACTCTCCACAAAATAACTTCTTACATTATCATAATGTTACTATCTTAGTGGTCATAGTGGTATGTAATTTTGTTGGTTTCTTTTTTGGTTTTTTTTACTAAATGGATGTGTACTTTCAGCTCAATTTGTGAAGAGCTGTAAGTTTATGTACAGTCAGTTCTGTTCTTTAAAATACACATAAGCCAACTGTCAAGTAAGCATTTCCATATTCAAGCAGTTCTAGAAAGTTTTTTAGTCTTTACCATTTTAAAATAGTGATAAATATTAAAAAATTATTTATAAAAGTGACAAACTGTATAAATGGATAACTTAATGGAAGATGTTGAGATAATGCACATATAATCAGTGTTTTGGATCTCTTGATAAAATTTGTGTTTTCTATACTAATTTATGACTTTTCACCATTTCTTAACAGCAGCATCCCAACCTTCTGCTTTTAATATAAGCAGTATGGATTAAATGTAAACATGGTTTTATAAGCTATAATTTATAAACTATGTAGTTTGGGTTAGAAAACTGCAAACTGTCTATTTGTTAAATCAGAAGTACTGAAGGAATGGCTGTGCAGACATACTATAAAGGTTTTCGTAAGCTGGTTTGTGCTTGTTCCCACTCTGCTCCTTGCTGATTGTTACAAATGTGTAGGTATGCTGATTTAACACAATGGGTATTTCAATTTTAATATTAGTATTATCCTATTATTATTTTTAAGCATGCAAGAATGACAAGGGGAGGAGGGAAGAGTTTGATTTCCCTCTGCAATTTCTACTAAAAATTATCAAGAAAAGAAGAAACCTGGTAGAGGTAAACACATCTCCTACTGACTTGATTGAAAATAGCACATGAAGAATTTCTGCATTTTTCTAATTGTCACAGAAATAAAGAGCTGTTTCAGTTAGGATGAGAGCAGCTCAAACGGTAGAGCTGTGAAGTTGTCATGAAGATATGGAAGAAGGTCTCTCTGGCACATCTTCCAGCATCATGAAAATCGGGTTAACATGGGAGTGAGGGTTCAGCTTCACAGAATGGCTTTGGGAAACAGTGTAGCATTTGGAACTCTAGTCAGCCTCACAGGACTTAACCCAATTCTCTTCATCTCTTTCACTTTTTAAAGATAGAATATTCCTGCATACAGTTGTTGGAAGTTGTTGCATACAGGTGGTGAAGTTGTGTACAGTTGGTAAACCAAAAGCTTGGAAGTGTGTGGTGGTGACAGCTGGCTCTTTAGTTTCCACCTTCATCTGAGTGGTTGGTGATCAGCAGTATTGGGTTTAAATGTGCATGTAGTTAAGAGAGTCAATACTGTTCTGAGAAAAGTCTATACTATTACTGAGAGAACTCTGTACTAAAAGCTGTAACAGTAATGGGCAAATTGCCAACAGCCCTGATCTTTTCTGACCAACAGATTCCTCCAGTGTTTGTTGTTTGCATAACTGCAGTTATGGGAGAGAGCATTTTTTCCCATCTCTAGGAGGTACGTTGCACTTTGAACTCTGGGACTGTCTGCTTCTGAGAAATCTAAAATAACTCCTTGCCACAACATCACAATTTGAGGATTTGTGGAGATGGTCATAGTCATCTTGGGTTGTGTTTTCTGAAACAATTTCCTGTCATATGTACATTTTTTTCTGTCTGAAGATTGCAGATTAAATTTACTGTATTATATGATTCTACTAACCTGTTGCAGTATGTGAGATTTATTACAGCATTATCAGAAAATGTTTCAACATCTCTGTCCTTTAA
Source organism: Irena cyanogastra (assembly GCA_013397155.1). Classification (NCBI taxonomy): domain Eukaryota; kingdom Metazoa; phylum Chordata; class Aves; order Passeriformes; family Irenidae; genus Irena; species Irena cyanogastra. Next base: position 492,600 of record VWZV01012948.1, on the reverse strand, counting down.
GTCAGCATCATATGTAGGAGTTGTTGCATGTATAGGAAAATTCTCATGCCAAGTTAGTACTATACTTTCATTCCTTTAATGCTGTAACTTTGAAACACTGAAATAATATGAAATGAAAGTTAAAAGCCATGATGTTCCTAGTTAACAATGTCTTTATATCTCTGTCCAATAACTCTGATAATTATTTGCTTCCTTAAGTTGTCATTCACATTGCACATTAAACACTCATTATTTGAAGTCCTTGAGTGTCACCTCAATTAGTAGTGTAATGGTTTTTAATCTTTGGAGTGGAATGCTGTCAACAGAGTACTGCTTTGGAAGCTCTTCATTCTACCACCCTGCTTTCAATCTGTTGAAAAATACATTCTGAACTGCTCATGTTCCATGGAGTAGAAACAGTAGAAACAGTTTCTTCTGGCGTTTGAAAACCTCTTAACTTTTACCTTCAAATTTGTTTGGAATTGATGTGTTACTCATGCAGTGTTAACAACGTTAACTCGCAGTCTCTAATCCTTTATCGTACTTCTGTGATTGTTTGATCCTAATTCTAGTATTAAAACTGAAGTCAGCAACAGTGGTGCACTGCTTTACTTGACAGATGGACAGATCACATGTGCTGCACTAAATGAGCCTCTGGTTGAAGACAGAAGGGCAGTGAAGAGGGAAGAAGTTTTTACCCTTTATATACAACTCCTGACACCATTCAAAAAGTACGTGTTTCTCTGTCTACTTAAAACTGAGGTGCCAACTAAGTGTTTGCCTGGTTTTTTACGTTTGCCACTACAGAGTTAAAATTGCATTATAGAGCTATCTAGATAGAGGGGTGACCAGTAACTTGTGCTCAGGCAGGAGAGGTTCAGTAAAACCATAGCAAGAATTAGAGTTCTGTGGTAGGTGCTTTTGTGTGTAATAGCTGGAATCTGATTTATGTCTGTACTATTTAAAGACAAGTGGCAAAATGTCTTACCATTAAATTCATGCTGTATCTCTACTGCCTTTTGGTGGGTAGTTCTTATTTGCTGTGGCTTCTAATTTAGCAACTCATTGTATTTTCATAGTATTAGTTGGGGTTATTCCATCCTTGTTTTTTAAGGGATAAAGAATATATGTGATGCATGCATGCACATCCTCTTTCACTTACAAAGCATTTAGGCAAATAAAATTTTGTTGTTCCTTCTTCTCAATTGTTTGTGAGAGGAGTTAGATGAGCTAGCCCAAAAGATTTTTGGAATGGTCAGCTGTTGATAGCGTTAGCTGCATTTCTGCTGTGCAACACACTTGCCTGTCACCCAGATCACCAAGTAGCAGAACTCAAATAATTTGCTGGTCTTTCCAGTTTCAAGAGAGCTACTTTCCAGGTCCTAACTGGAGGCAGCCTGGCTCAGCCTGCTTGTGTTTACCAAGGGAGAGAGAGCTGTGCCAGTGTCTGCCTTATTTGCCCTCCTTATTTGGCCGTTGCCCTTTTGCAAAGAGTCCCATGGCCTGCATGGAAGCTGCTTGGGAGTGGAACAAGGAGCTCTGTGGCTCCCAAATGGGGTCTTTGGCAGCTTAAAAGCATGGGTTCTTCCCACATTGGCCTTTCAAAATTCTTTCCTAACTGAGTAAAATTCAATTTATGACTTGACTCCTCAAAGTATTTATGCAAAGAAGCGTGTAGGTAGCTTTTAGTGGTGATAAACACAGATTCCTTCTTTTCCTCCTTGTCTCCAAAGCAGCCATTCCCAATTAGGCTGTGATGAGGTAAGAACACTTTTAAGTCAGGTAAGACGCCTTGCAGAGGTCAGAAATTAGTGAAAAAACCTGGGAACTGGTTGCAGCCTGGATTCTCTGGTCTCCTTACATAGGTGGGGGCATTTTATCTTCCAGTATTGAGAAGGTATTTTTTCATCATTGCCTCTGATTTTCTTTATCCATGGCAAAACTTGAGTTTTGGAATCTCTTGAATAGGCAGAAAGATCCTTGTGTGATGTTTGGAGATAAAAACATTGCAGAAAGCAACACAACCCTTATGCAAAATTCACAGAACTGAGAATATATGATCTGAAATACTTTTCAAAAGAAAGATGAAGACTCATGTTCTGCACTGGGAGGTGTTAGTGTATGTAACAGTGACAGCCAAAATGCATAGGTTTTGGGTCAAATTCTTACGGGCTAATTAAGCAGTATGTATTCTTAGGAGAGGAATGTCTGGTGCAGAAGCTTTTACAACTCCAGTCTGCATTTGCCTTCATGTCTCACAGTCTTCAGGTTTCATCGTAAATGAACAAAGCTCCATGTCTGTATGTGTTTTGTAAGGCCTTGTCTGTCCTCTGGAGAGTTGTCTCCACTCGTGCATGTCAGGGAGGCAGCAATGCCCCCCTGCAATCTCAAATCCTGCTTTCTTTTTCACCATCTAGCTTTTCAACCATGGCCATTTGTGCACTGCTTCTCAGAGGTTCGTGAAATATATTTCAGATAAGTGGGTGTGCTGGTGGGTTTGACTACAGAGGAGCCCATGGGAAACAAATAACTAGGGGTCAAAATTAGAAAACACATTCTTACTCCATTTTGGTTTTTTAAAATTTGAATGCACGACAGGGTATTTGTGAGAATTTGCAGTTCAGCTGAGCCACAGCTGCAGACACCGAGTCTGGTGGAAGAGGAGTTGTCAGCTTTGATTTTCTGGTAACTGGGAACAGCAAAGGCAAATGCTCAGGTATGCTCTTGAGGATGGGAGTGATATTCCTGTTTGGGTAAAAACAGCCATCCTGTTTATGTAACAAGTCATTGTGACATGGAATGGGGAATATCTGTGTCGTCTGTGAGCAGTGTGACTTGGCCTCATCTATTTCCCCTAGAAATGGACCTTTAGTTTCAGTGTTCCTCTCTCATCTCATGTCTGTATTGTTTGGGGATTTTGTATTTTTGTTTGCGCTGCAATCATTGTAATACCCAGATCTATTCACATTTGGTCTAACACAACTAGAAAATGACATCATACAGATTCCCATGTTCCAGAAATAAATGGGCTAAGTGGACACCTTGGGGTAACCAGTCTGGCATACCTGAATGAAATGGTGATGGGATCACAGCCAGGAGCTCTGCTCAGGTGCCTGCTTTTCTTGCCTGGCTTGTGCTTTTTTTTGCTCCATTTAAACTTGGAATAGGAGTAGTTAAACTCAGCTTTTGTGCAAGCAGAAGTTAGCAATCTAATCTCATTTTTGTGCTTAAACATAAAACTGGGGTCTGAGCTTCTGTTTGTGAAGTACTTACCACTTTTTACATTATTAGTGTGCATAATCAGTCAGACACCTGCTGTTACTTAATTCATCTTTGACTGGAGGGATTTAATTGATCACACAATGTGTATTTGTTGTCAGGTAACTCCACTATGGAGTTATTGGTGGCAGATACTTCTATTTCCTCGTATCTGAAGGAAGGTAACTTTTCTAATGCATTTACTGTTGCTCATAGCTATTCACACAGTTTCCAGCAACAATTCTTTTCTGCAGTCTTTGATTTCCACCTAGATCAATTCTCTTCAACTCATTCTCTTTTTTGTCAGATTCATTGTTGCCAGGTCTGCAATTTGCATAGTACTGTTGAAGTCTCTAGAATGAAATGCCTGATTGAGCTGGCAAAAACCCCAGTTGTGGTATAAGAAATTGGACTTAGGCCATTGCTATATCCTGACATGGATGTACCCCCTGCCCTGGGCAGTATTTCCTTCATGTGTGTTGTTGCATTTGAGAAGTGTGAGTAGTGGGCTACAAGGAAACTTTCAGCATTACAAAACCATAGGTCCAAAAGACTATTTTTGGGTAATTTCCATGTGGCTTTTTTCTTCTTTCTTGCCCTTTAGTACTCACTGATTCACAAGCAGGAGCTATTTATGTTTTTTCATTGCCTGGAAAAGAGAAGGCTTTGGGGTGACCCAGTTGCAGCTTTCTAGTACCTGAAGGGAGCCTACAGGAAAGACAGAGAGAGACTATTTACAGGGGCATGTAGTGACAGGACAAGGGGGAATGGCTTCCAATTGCCAGAGGGTAGGTTTAGATTGGATAATAGGAAGAAATTTTTCACTGTGGGGGTGGTAAGGCACTGGAACATGTTGCCAGAGAAGTTGTAGATGCCCCATCCGTGGAAGTATTCAAGGCCAGGTTGGATGGGACTCTGAGCAACGTGGTCTAGTGGAAGGTGTCCCTGTCCAAGGCAGAGGGGTTGGCACTAGATGATCTTTAAGGTCCTTTCCAACCCAAACCATTCTATGGTTCTGTGATTCTACGATTCTTTGAGATGAGATCTTGCCAAATTGGTCCAAATTTCAGTTGGTGGAAAACAGCAGAAATCCTTTTGTACTCTTTCTTTGGTTTACCAAAGTCACGCCTTGGAGGTGGCAAACACAGCATGCTGCTGCTTTTGGTTTACAGTAAACATTTGACATGTATCAAGTCTTCTCCTCTCCAAGCTGCCAATTTGCAAACTGCCTTGGGTAAAGCATCTCTACCTTTGGTAGAGAGAACACCTGCTAGCCCATGAAAGTCTGGATTATTTGCCTTCACACAAAAAGGTTTATAAGGAGTGGGTACAAGAGAAAAGATACAGGTAAACTTACCTTAAATAGTGTTAAGTTGCATCTAAAACTCTTTAATTTGGACACTCCAGGGAGATGCCTGATAGCAGAAGGAATTAAGAAAAAGTTATTTATTGCTTCTGTATACAGGAAAATATTTTGAATGTAGAAGGGGGGCCAAGGGATTAAAAGCATATTTTGTAAGTGCTTATGTCTTTGCTCTTCACAACTTACTGAATATGCAAAAAAGAATTAAATTATTAACTTCTCAATATATACAACTTAAAAGGAAGAGACTTTGCAGAAGTTTGGGTAAATGTTCTCTTACTGAGACTGCTTGAAATTAATTATAATTAATTTTTAAATTACAACTAATTTTTAAAATTATTATTCAAAGTAATTAATTTTAATTTTTTTCTCTCAGCATAATCTGCAGGAACTATGGTGTTTGAATCTCAATAGGCCTGCTCTAGTCCTCGGTGATACTCAAAATAAATCTGTAATTATTACTGGTGCACAGTTATTATTAGAAGTGTAAGTTTAGGAAAGACAGAAACTGGAGCTAAAAGTTTCCACATTCACGTGATGGGTGCTCAGTGCATTATTGCAGTCAAAGGAAACAGGGATTACTTTGAAATGTGGTCAGAGTGCTCTACCAAATGTTTAATTACTGGGTCATATAATTGATTTTGATATGACATCAAGCATTCAACATCAGAGACCAGACTGCATTGGTACTTCTCTATTAAAAAAAAAAACAAAACCAACAAACAAATCCAAAACCAAAAAATCCAACTGTATTCCTTACCCAAATGAAAATGGCTTTCACCTGAAGGTAAATCTTTGTTGAGAGTACACTTTTAAAAGAGATATTGGCAAGAGCAGCCTGTTGTTCAGGCCATCACAGGTAATATTCACGATGCTCTAAAAATGGAATTTGTGTCTTTGTGAGAGGCAGCATGACAAATGATCCTATTTCATGGTCTGAGAGGTAACTGCTTCTTACTGTTTCTAGAAAAGAGTGGGACGATGGCTGCTGATGGGGCTAATCAGAACAGCAGTGGGGGTGCTGGGGTTTTTGTTTCATCACATAATTAAGTCTCTCATCAAATTGAAATGGAACCTAGTGGAAAACTACCTGCAGGTGAGCAGGAGAAAGTCAGAGTGACATTTTCTGTGTTAGTTTATTAGAATGTGCACAGTGTCAGGTTTTAACAGCCTGAAGGTGCTGCCTGTGGAGGTGAGTGTGCAGATCAGATCCCCTTGTGGTCCTTTGTGTACTCACACATTGCTGTCTTTTGCTACAACTTGGCCTGTAGTACAGTATAATATCTGATTTTGTTCTTATTATGGGATTGATGAAAGCAGACTTTACTGTCACCTTCCTCTTCCTCCATGTATGCCCGAGGCATGTGCTGCTTTAGGTCTGGGTGATATCCAAGGGAAGGGATTAACTTTCTCTAAGGTACTTACTGAGTGTGGACCTGGTATCAGACATATTATTTCACTCTGTGTCTGGGTCAGCTGTATTTTCAGTAATAGATTATTGTGGAATTATTAGTTTGTCCTTGATGCCTATCATTAGCTCTGTGATAATTGGAATGGTCATGGTAAAAAATACTGAATGGATAAAACCAATGTAAGTGCTAAGGCATCTCTGACCCTGACTGCTTCCTTTTCCTCACCTGCAGAAAGAAGCAGATGGTAAAAGTTTCACTTGGCTTGTGATATCTATGGTAGATGGTAGAAATATTGAAGTTTCTTATGAGAAGGGGCTTTTGAGCTTGTGTTCCAGCTGAATCCTGACCAGGCAGGGTCAGGAATCCTGGCAGCTGGTGCTGGGGGGAGCCTGTAAAACCATCAATCACGGCGTGCAGCCAGCAGCACTTAGCGCAGGAGGAGGCCAGGGTCTGGGCTGGCAGTGCTTTTGTCTCAGCAGCAGTGGCAGGGAGCTGCCAAAGGTGGTCCCTAGCACTACCTGACTACCATTCCCCCTGACTACCTGACTCAGCAGAGGCTACAGCCCAGAGCAAGCTGCTGAGGAGGGTGCAGCTCTGCAGATTTGGGGCTGGGGATCTCTCACTGAGGCTGAAGCATGGCAAATGACCTCCTTGTCTGCACAGATGTGGTGGGATAGCTGACACTGCTGTAGCACTGCAGTGGCTGGATAGAGGCTCTTTAGGAAGGCCACACCACAGTTAAAAGTGGGAATGGTTGGAGCTCTGCTTTGGGAAGATACAAGAGTCAGCTGAGAGCTTGCAGATCAGTGTGAGAGGGAGCATCAACATGTGGGGTGGTGTTGTGGATGTGTGCTGTAACCTGTGAGGAACTGGACAAAGTTGTCTTCAGATATTTGGAAGAAGTCTCGTGGTCACTGGCTCAGATCCTTGTGGGAGTCTAGCCAAACATCCCAATACAGGCTGGAAGGACAACACATCAAGGCACAAGCAATCCATGAGGTTTCTGGAGTGCATTGATAACAACTTTCTGATAAGGTGATCAAGAAGCAAATAAGGGGACATACTCTGCTGGACCTAGTACTTGAAGAGGAGGAAAGACTGATCAGGGATGTGGAGGTTGAGGGCAGCAGTAACCATGAGATTGGGGTGTGTGGGATCCTGAGATGAGGAGGAAAAGGTGAGTGACTGGGCTTCAGGAGAGCACTTTGGCCTGTTCAGGGGTTTGCATGGAAGAATCCCAGAGGAGATCATCCTGGAGAGAGCTGGGGTCCAAGAGGGCTGCTTGGTTTTCCTCCATGGTGAGGAGCCATCCATCCCAATGAGCAAGTCAAGCAAAATCAAGCATGGATTTATAGTGGATGGCAACTTTCTACAATGACATGACTGGAACAGTGGCTGTTCTGTATTTCAGCATTAGCAAGGCTTTCATCACTGTCTCCCGTAACAGTCTCATAGACAAACTGATGGTGTATGGAGTAGATGTCTGGACAGTGAGATGGATTTACCTTGGCAGAGCTGCTGGCTCAAAGCATTAGAATCAGTGGGAGGAAGTCCAGCCAGAGGCTGGTCCTCAAGGGTGTACCCCGGGGGTCAGTCCTGGTGTCAAATACTGTTGGATATTTTCACTGATGACATGGATGATGGGATAATATTTTGGTGCACCCTCAGCAAACTTGCAGACAAAAGTAAAAATAAAATGAAGCAGTGCTTGATAGACCACAGCTGAGGCCAGCAGCCTCCTGGGCTGCATTCGGAGTGTCATCAGGAGGCTGAAGGAAGTGATCTTTCCTTTCTCTTCAGCACTGGTGAGGCCACATCTGGAGTACTGGGCCCAGTTCTGGGCTCTCCAGTGCAATGGACACATGGATGTGTTCTCCAGTATTCTGTGGACTCAAGATAATGGAATAATATCACCAGCTGCTGAGGGACAGATCTCAATCACTTCACAGAAATGCAAGGGAGGAGTTATTCTGCACAACAGATGGAGGCTGAATATAGCAGAGGAAATAATAAAAAAAATGAGCAAGTTTAGGTTTACCATGAGGAAAGCATATATAATCCTCTTGGAATATTATTTCCCTTTTTTTTAATATACAAACTACATGTATGTTTATAAAATATATAAACAGTGGATAAATACACATGCAAACGTGTATATATGCATTTGTATGTATATACAAGCCTGTGTGTATATATACACACTAAAGTATAAGTAAATAATACATAGAAAGAAACTACACTTTGACTCCCGGTCATCACAACAACTGTTACACACACTCTTGGTCCTGCTCTGTTATAAAATGTGTCCTATTGTATTATTAATACAGAAGGGCAGGAGGTAAGCTCTGACATCAGCACAAACATGTCATTCCTGCCCTGGAAGATCTTCCCATCTGAATAACTCCTTCAGCTGCAGATGAGCAAAGCCCTTTTTTCTGTGCACTTTGCTTTGTTGTTTGGCTGTGCGATGCACTGTTACAAAACACTTGATGGAAGGTGCTGCTGGGAAGGCTGTAACTCTGTGACCTCAGAAACGCCAGGGGTGTGCTTGACCTGCACCCACGACGTGTCACAGCTGAGCCCTGCGGAAGGCAGCGAAGTGCGCGGGAGTTGGGAAGGTCTGGGGACAGCACGGCCGTGGTCAGCCCAAACACAAACAAACAAAAAACCCAAAACACGTGTTCTGAACGTGAGAATGCCCAGTTTGAGACATGTCCTGCTGGTTAAAATAAAGCAGAAAACAGCTTGCTCACTTATAGTCTGTCTGCTAATAATAGCTGCAAATTCATTAAGGTAATTACTGATCTAAGACTTTGAAGGCTCCATCCAGGTAAAATGCCTGAAGACGCCAGAGAGTGTTTTGTGCTTATTCTTAAGGTACTTGAACCCTGCTTCTGACCTGAAAAGGGCCTTGAAGAGTAACAATGTTTCCTTTATAGTGTTTTTAGAGATGAGCAGAAATTCCTGGGAAAACCCCCATGACTTGACTCTGAAAATTATCATTTACTTTACCTTTATTCACTCCCTTCCTTCTGAAGAGCCTGCATTGCTTGTTCTGGTTTTTCCCTATCATGTATCTTCTGCCTGCAGAAATTTGTAGTACAAAAGATGACTGGAAAGCAGGACCTGGTCTGTGGGTGCTGATGACCTGGCTGTGTGTGTGGCATCTGTCTGAGATAGTGGTTCTCTCTCCTGGTTCTGTCCTGGCAAGTGTTAGGTCTCCAATGCAACAAGTCAATAACACTGTGAAAAGCCAAATCTCTTACTCTTCCATATACCTGTTGTTTCAGTATTTTATTAAAGAAAAAACCAAACAAACCCTCAATTATACAACTCCATTGGAGAGGTCTTTCTTGGCCTTCAGCCTAAACCTGGATTCCACTACCCGTAGCTTGTCTCAAAGTGTCTGGGGTGAAATCAGCGGTGGTGGCGATGCAATTTACACTTAGCATGTGGTGTTTATAAAATAAATACAAGTGGCAGCTGGTATAACTCATGAAAACTCAGTGTTTGGAAGGGGTCTAAGCCAAAGACCATCAGTCCATATAAAAGTTCCTGTTGGTATTAGATTGATCATTTAGCTGTGCTATGTGGGTATTGCATGTGGCCCAGGGCAGTACTTTATGAGGCACCAAAGCTAAAACATTGAGCCTTTCTGTCATTTACTGTCCTGCTGTGTTCAATGTAATTTTAGACAGCCAATTAACAGCATAGGTGAGAGAAAAAGTGAGTATTTTACTAGACTTACCCCGAAATCCACCAACAGTCAGAAAAGCGAGGGCGCTGTTATTATGCATACAATATCTGAGCAGGTTTAAGCTTTCTAAAGGCTGAACTGACTGGAGAAATCACACAGGTTCCCATGTACACCTTGCCCCAGAGACAGCCTGTGCAAAGACGAGAGGCTGATGGGCTTCAGGCATCAGGATGGAGGCTGGGGCTTGGGACAGGGGCCCTTGTCATTTTCCTCTCTCATTACCCCCAGTATGTGTATAGCAACACTGTCAGGAGCTTGAGCTTTTGTGCATCACCAGAAGCTGTATGGGCATCTGTGTTGTCTACTAATTCTGGGAAAGTTTGTTTGTGAACAGAACAAGATGAGGGTCACACTGAAAAATTGTCCATAGACACATCTAGCACATCAACATCTAATAATTTTTGACTCTGTTTATATTTTTTTTCCTCCCTTTGCAGTTGTTTTGCCAGCAGCTTCGCTGTCTGGCTTGCCAGAAATCATTGGATATTTTGAATGGCACTTCTATTCAACATCAAGACATTTTTAGGGACGTTTCTCTCATGCATGCTGGCTGTAGCCTACAGGCTCCTCTGTGAGCCAGAAGGTCCCATGATCCATTTGGGGTGAGAAGTAGCAATTCTCGATGTTAAAGCTACCAGGCTGAGGGTATGGCTTTGCAACATCTGTCTCAGTAGCAGCACTGGCAAAAAGAATACTCTGCACTAGGAGCTCTTCTCACCTGTGCTGTTCCCCATCCCTTTTTCATTAGCACAACTATTCATGCCTTGCACTAAAGGAAAGAATTTGTTTGCTCTGTGTTTTAAATACTGGCTTGGTTCCCTAGTACGATTCCCTGAGTGATGCTCAGCAAGCAGTTATCTGGATAAGTGCAGTCAGTTCTGTTTCTGAAAAGCCACCTGTCACACAGCCATGGCCTGCTGTCTGCTTTACCTCTCGTGTAACTGCTCTTACCTGTGCAAAGTCTGTACAAAAATAAAGCTGGTGTCGAGTGGCTTCACACAGCAGGGACAGTAATTTTAAAGCCACCTGCAGAAGTGCCCTAAGTGGCTGTGCAAGGCTCAGCCTGATGTGGTCTGGGTGCCCAGCTTGGGAACACGGCAGCCACCAGCGCCAGCTGAGGGCAACCACAGGAACCAGGTGCTGCTCTGCAGGTGGCAGATGGGAAGCTGGGTTGGAGCTGCTTGTTTTTCATGCAGTGGTGTTACACTATGTTTCCAGGTGGGAAAAAGTAGAGTTTAGAGTCTGAAGGATAATGTTTTTATGCCACCTTCTTATGTACAAAGGAAGAGAATCCCCATTGCCCTGCTGTTGTCCTTGGCCTTTTGAGGGGGATAAAGGAGGCTTGCCTTGGTCCTCCTGTGTAGGTCACAGAAGATCTTAAAATTTACTATGTTGCAATACAATCACACTTGGTAACTGCGGGCTAGATTTTAGTTTTTTTTGTTTGTTTTGGAAAGTGACATAATTTCCTTTATTCATCATTCAGAGGAGAATCCTGCTGTACTTTATTATCTATCTAGAAGCGTATCTTGAATAGAGTTGGTAAAATTGGTCTCTGCTAAAAGGATATAGATCGTTAGTTAGCTGTTTTGCTGTTTTATTTCTGATCTGTTTTGGGGTTGGAAAGTATTTATCCTTGAGGATTGTTCTCCCCTCTTCACCACCCTGACCAAACATGTTCCTCCCCACCAACCATTCACATTTTCTGTTGCTCTGTGGCTTTATACTTATTTATTTATTTGCACAGAGGTGCAGCACCCTAGGGGATGACTCAGATGTTCAAAAATAGGAGCGCCTGGTTAGTCAGAGGTGGCCACAAACCTAGACAATGCTTCCCAAGGGTTAGCTCTCCCTTTTGGTTTCTTTTGTTTTCTTTGCTTTCAGACATTTGTCTCCGGGAGCTCAGAGACTGCAGCTGTGATTTCTTTTTTTCCTTCGTGCGGGGTTGGTAACCGTGATTTGTGAGCCAAGGAGTTGAATCATATTTCCATGAATAAAGTCATCACAGTATCAACGTGATGCCTTTTCAAAACAGAGGAATTAAGAGCTAGTTTAATTTAATTTAGTTGGAACCCTCCACCATTTTTATTAAACATAAACACAACGTAAGTTGCTAAAAGCCTCTGAGAGATTTATTAAGGCTCCTAATTTAAGTCTTGTAGAAAAGTCTTCCAAGATTATACAATGAATAGATTTTTCATTCCACTAAGGGTTTGGATTTTTTTTCCCTATTTAAATGTAATTTGAAGTGGTGCCTGGGAACACACTGTAATAATTTAAATCATCACACGTCTTCTGTTAGAAGTAGGGCTGTTCTGGCTGCCGTGGTTGCTAACCTGGGAACAGATGATTGAAATGATGGGCTCTAGTCTGATGTGTCACCACACTTGGGCAGATACTAACATGCAATTCTTCAAAGACATTTCATGGACTACCATAATCTTTGCAAAAGAGACATTTAAGTCTCTGAGTCAAGAACCTGATATTCTTTAGTAGCTTCCTCCTTTATGTCAATGGGGCTTTACATATTTAAAAGACATGTTCAGCATTTTCCTCATTTAAATCTGTTGAAACCAACCTGGCTTTGCTGCTCCACGCCAACTAAGGCTCCGTCCTTCTCTGCCTTTGCCTGACTTATGAATGATTTACCAAAGAGTGCTCTCAATTATACACCACTTTTAGTGCTCTCCTGGGCTGTGGCCTGAGCCAGCAGCAGTTGGACCCCATTGGCATCCACATCCTGATCTTCACCAGCTGATAAGTAAGTGATGGGCAGAGATGTGGGGCTCTGTGAGGGCCACTCTGCCACTGCCCTCGATGGCCCAGGGGTGTCTGGTGAGCCACTGGTGAGCCCATTGCATCTGGAAGGGAAGCAGAGATGCTGCGCCAGCAATCTTTCAGCATTCCTGCTGTTTGTCACTTTGGAGTGGGGAAAAAGCCACCCACTCTAATTAGAAGAAAGTTGTTTAATTAAAAGAAAGTTCACAAGTTGTTTAATACATTGATACAGAAGACATTTTCCCATTGCTTTCTGGGCTATATAAGGAGGGAGAAAAAGCAGGACTTTTACACATGGACTTCATCCTTGAATTAATGATGCTGTCTCAGGAAAAAAGAGATGATGAGGATTGCCCAATGCTCACAGGGGGTCTTTGTTTTACTTTTTGAGTTTTGAAAAAGTAAATTGTTTGTGACACTTTTTTAGTCTGGTTCTTCTCTGCTCATGTGTCTCCGTGAGATATGGCTGGTAAACTCTCTCTTTTGAACAGTTCTACTGAAATTTATGACATTAGTTTTCAGGAAAAGAAACTGCAACCATTTTATGACTTCTGGATGATATTTATTGTCATGTTAATGTACAAAACCTTGTTTGATTTTTTAAAGTAAGGATAAAAAAAAGAATCCTGTGTTAATTCCCTCCAAAAATAGATTTCAAATGAACAGTCACTTGTGAACTATCTGTAGCTTAGAAGTAAATCAAAAAGCATCAAAGGGAAGATATGGCACGTCCTTTACGTTTAGCATTTTAAGAACAGTCATTTAAATAAATCTGAGATGTGCTGGTTAAACAAAATGTTACTCATAGGAGAAATCTGCAATTGTGGTAAGAAAAGTAGAGAAGATGTTTGCTTTTCTGTGCAGGATCCAGTTAATGAGAAAGAAGCTTGCAGTCAGGATCCATCCTGGGGGAAGCAGGTTGTATGGCAGTCCCCTTCACAGAAAGAGCTGTCGGTGAGCAGCAGAGACAAATGTCAGTCTCAGTGAGACTTCACTTCTTTACAACAACCACGACGACAAACTCCCACTCTCCTGGTACCTTCTGGTGCTGAGCAGGCTCAGGAGATGTATCCACTCCAGGTACAGTCATAGGCAGAGCAGTAACTCAGCAAGCATTAGGCTGTTGAAGGCACTTAAGGCCTTCCACCATTGGAGAGCTCTACTGGACGTGTTGGAAGGGTCCAATTTCATTGTTGATGCCACTGGTGGGACACATAGCATGTACAGCTGGCTGGAGCAAGACGTTGGGGATGTCCAAGGAAAGCTTTCCCAGCTGGTGCTGGGGCATGCAGTACCTCTTGAGTTCCCTCCTGCTGGAAACAACATCACTGGGAAAGCACCACATGCAAGTAAAAATCCATGCACAAAAGTGTCGTAACATTTGTGAGTTAGGAAATTGCAGGCACACAGTTTGTGGTAATTGGGAGTGGGGCTGTGGCAGAGCCTCATCCCCAGTGGGTACAGCTGTGAGAAGCAGGTGAGCAGCATTGACAGCAATGAGCCACGGAGTGCTGAGGTGTGCTGAGCAATCACCAAAGGGAACTGAGGGCACACAGGTGCAATGCAGGAACCATGAGGGGTATAAAAGGTTGGGCTGAAGAGCAAGAAGGGTGGAGGCTTGAAGTCTTTTGAAGTGGGGGTGGTGTTAAGCTTTATGGAGTGAAGCTTTCTGAAGTTGTACGGTGATAGTCTGTGTCTCATGGCCATCTCAGCTGTGACAAGTGCTGCAACAGGAAATCAGTTGTGAAGTTACTGTGTGACTTCACTGGTGAGCTTTGTTAAGAGCTTTGACATGACTTCTTTAATTTTTTCCTTTGCTTTCTCTCTATTGTCCTTACTGATAAAACTTGTGAACACTACAGAGAAGTTAAAAGAGCCTCCAGGTGTTTAGAGATGACTCTGATTTTTTTTTTTATTCTGAGAATTTGCTGTTGGTTACTATTTAAAATACCCAAGTGTTTTTTACACTCATTGGCTTCAGCTGGTACCAAATGCTCAGCATGTCTACAAATTACCCCTGAGGTGCCAGGTAGCACATCCAGAGGATGCAAGTTTTATAAGCCTTTGAGGACTATTGATTAGTTCATTAGATGTATCAGCATCACTCCAGTAACCCCTGCAAAAGCTGGACTTGAGTCTGTTTTTCTAAGACAGAATTCAAGTGTAATTTTATTTCCTCCTTCTAAAGCCTTCCCTCTGTTTTGCACACTGTGGCCTCCCTTAAAAATATAACATTTGTCTGATGCAGGATGTTGTTTTAATAGAACCAAATGGGTGTTTTGGAAAGAAAATTAGGTTGTGTGTGGGGAAAATATATAGAATAAACTTTTAAGGAAGACTGCCCATTAATGCCTTTTTAATAATATTATAATTATTTTCCTTCCTCTTTTTCCTCTCTTTTTTTTTTCTTTACTGGAACTGTCTCACAGTTTCATTACAGCTGGTGCATGAGCAGGCATAGCTCTCTTGTTCTTTGTAGAAAAGTGGGACATCAGACTGGCGTGGCAAACCTGCTGCTGCTCGGTGGCCAATTTCACCATGCATTTACTGTTCTCTTCTCTCTATGGGTTTGTTTACAGGGGTCATTTTGGGTCTTTGAAGCAGAGAAAAGAGTTCTGTTATGGGTATGTACTGTGTGGCTGTGGGAGGAAGTAGATGCAGGGGTTTAGGCTTGTTTCTTTCAGTATTTTTGCTGGGGGAGTATCAGAGAATGGGGAAAGCTAGGATATGGACAGTTACCAGATCAATGGGTTATGGAAGCTTTCACACTTTACATCTGGAAATCACTTAAATACAACACAGAGCATTTTGTTCTAAATTAAAGTGAACAGACACAACATCTACTGTTTGCTTATTAGCTATTCATAAGATAATTTTCTGTGTTGGTGCTGGATAGAAGAAGATACCTTGAAGTAAAGGAAAAAGCAGAGAAGCTCTTAAATACAGCGTCCTCCCCTTCTGTAGCTGGCTCAAGCACTCTGTTGTTGTTGCAGGCATTGCTGTACTGTGCTCCTGTTCCTTGGTGCTTACAGACTAAACATTTGAAAATATGCAATTACTGCTTGTTCCCAGTTGCAAAATGGAGGTGACCTTCAGACTCAGCTGCCTTTGCTTTATTCCTTCCAGCATGACACCGAAAAGCATGTTGCTTTTATTTTCAAAGTTGTTTATGTCCACCTAAAAATAGTTGCTTTTATTTTCATGTCTTTCATTCATTTTTATTGCTCCTGATGATGATGATGATTCAGTAGTGATATGTAAGTATCAGGACCATCACTTCTTCCAGCCTGAGTACCCTTCTTTGTATTTGACTTGGAGATCAATTAGTGAGCTAGAAACAAACTCCTGGTATTCTGAATCCCAATCTACTTTTTGCTACTTCTCACTGTAGCTAAATTTTTCCTAAAGTAATTGCTGAATCACTTTCATTGATCTCTGAATTTCTTCTGGCTTGTATCCCTCTAGCAGTCATGGCGTTTTCCACATGTAGCTGTAGCTCAGTTGGGAAAATGGGCAATGTTTCTTGCATGCATGCTCCCTGATATATTTGCCTTACCACAGGTGTAGCAGGGAAAGTGGAGAAGATATTGGGGTTTCCACCCAAATCCTTTTTGTGCACCAGCCTGTAGTACAGGTGCCTAAACAGCTGCAGTTACACACCAAGAAGATGAAATTTTGTGGCAGAAAGGTGAGGCTACATGGGCAGGGAAGAGGTCAAGCCTTCTGAAGCCAGATTCATGATTGAAACCAAAGTATTGTGTAATGAACAGCTGCCTGCAGAGGGGAAAGTGGATTCACTTCTGTTGCTATTTTACAATGAGCTTTGCTCTTTTAACACTCAGTTGAGGATGTTTTCTGAAAAGAGCAGTGGTTTCTGTCTCCTTCTATCTTCTCTTAGTGTTACCAGAGGGAAAAGTTAGCTAGAATTATTAACCACATAACTTTTGGCAGGGTTCAATAAGTTTTTGGCTCTTAATGTGGTACAGATAAGCAGAAACATTTTCATTTCACTGAACATGAGGCTCAAGGGAAATTTTGTTTCTTGTATATTTTGTGGCATTAACAAAACACAGTTTACAGTGAATAAACTGAGTTGAAAACTTGTGGGTTATGTTTCTCAAGAAATTATTTGGTTTTTTTTGTTTCATTCTACCTAGCATAATGTTAGCAGGGGAATTTATTGTACTCCAGAGCATGAGATTTTCAGGAAACTTCACTTTATTTTTACATAGGCCATAGGATTAATTCTAAAGGTGAAACTTTCTCTGTAGGTACCATTTCTTTTCTTGATGACTGGCCAAAGCTTGTGGTTTATATTACAACAAAAACAAAGAGTATGTTGTGCCACCTTTCATTTCCAGCCTCTGGAATTCTCTCTTGACTTCACCTTTCCTGCCACACACATACAGTGTAATGTGCATGTTTTACTTGAGAGCAAGTATCTCAGTATATCTTCCTTAGCAAAAATGGAGGTAGGGAGAAAAAACAATTAAATCATGTATGCCCATTTTTAGTTTTAGTGCTGGATTGGAATTAAGTAGAATATAGTGCAAGATATTTGGATCCTGAAGTAAATAAACCAGATCTTTTTTCTACTTTAAGTGAAGCTTGTTCCCTCTGAATTCCAATACCTTGTATACTAGATCTCTTTAAATCCTTTGGAAAAAGATGGCTATTGTTACAGCTGTTGCTAAAAATAGCATTATTAAAGTTTTGCTCAGTACACAGGGGTACCTATGTAGGTGATTGTTGTAATCCTGTTTCTAAGGCATGGTATACCTTAAGTCTGTCCCTGCTCCCTGTGACTGAACATGCAGGTGTTGAGCTGCTGGGATTCTCCCTCTCCCAGACCCAGCTTTTCTGTCTGCAGCACCCTGTGGACCAGCTCTTGAGGCTTGGATGGATTTCGACCCTGGCATTTCTCTTCTCAGGAAATACCACCCGTGTTTGGTACAGCCACCTGGTGAATTTGTTAAACTCTAGGCTATTTGTAGCAAGAACAAGATTAGGGGCAAGAAGAAAAGGAAGGAGAAAAAAAGAATTTGAACAATAAGAGGACCTCACACTCAAGCAATTTAAGTCAGGCTGACAGTTTGTCCAATCCACTAACCCCAAGATGAGACCAGTTTAGGGTTTTTTGCAGACAGCTCTTGACATGTGACCTTCCTGCACCCTGGCAGGTAGCTTTTTATACATTTTATGGTCTCTTACTTTCTTCAGATCCTAATCATGACAAAAAGCTGTGTAACTCTAAACCTGGGCTAGGGAAATAATATCCTCACAGCTTTTAATAGATTATCACTGACTTCTTGACCTCATTTTGTTGCCTGGAAGATAAAATTAAGATGTGATATTGCTTTCATCCTTGCTGCTTGTTGAGGAGTCAAGCAGAAAATTCAATTACTATTACAGCTGCCAGAATATGTTCTGTGCCTGTGATTTGTTGTTTTGTGAGTTGTTCTAGCTCAGCATGAATTTCCAAAGTTTTACTTAAATAAATTTACTTATAAATTATCTCAATGCGCATGGATGCAGGTTGACACTTAAGAAATGAAAGTTCAGCAAAGCTCTGATTCAGCAGAGTCTTCTGAAGTGCTCATTAAAGCCATTGTGTTGTGTTACTTAGATGTAACCTGAAGTGCTGAGTGCCAGGGGTAAGTGCAGTACATCACAGTTTTCTCCTATGTGTGCCAACACCAGTGTCTACCTGCTTGGTTCTAGCTCTGTGAGGTGTGCAAGAAGAGATCAGCTTTAAGTTAATTAGCTGAGTTCTCTAAATCAAAAGGAAAGATTTATTTCCTCCATGGAAATTACTTTGAGTTATCAGGTTTTGTGAGAAAGGATGCAATAATTCAATGCCACTGGAAGGATGCTCAGAACAGTGTTTTCCTTTCTTTGACTCAGATTAACAGCTTGCTGGACATAAACATCTTGGCCGTCATTCCAACCATCCTCTTTGCAGTGTTTAGAGGTCTTCTAGGAGCTTTCTTTTTTTCCCTAAATTTAAAGATGAATCAATTACATATGCAGTTCTTTAATTCAATTCAAAAATCATCCCTTAGAAAAATAAGCAACCTTTTGGAGACTGTGATTGTCTTTGTAAATAAATAATATGGTTCTCTTAAATATATAACATTTACAGAGACTAATGAGGGCAGGTCACAAACTGCTGGATGGAAAAAATGAATCTGACCTGCTGGTACTTAATAATGTGCAACAGAGTAAAGAAAATGTGGATTTTCAAAACACATGCATGTATTTAATGTTGGTAGGTATATAAGAATATAGATTTTTTTTTTCTTTGTTTGGTTTGATTTGGTTTTTATGCTTGAAGTATTTTACCTGTAGAGTCACTCTCCTGCTACTCTTCTACTCTGATGATACTTTATAAGCTTAGTGACACAGAGCAGTTGTGCTGATGTGCTTCTGCATTTATTTGCAATCTGTGGGGAGCTCGAATGTCCCAATAAGATGTGATGGGATCACTTTACATCCAGGCTTTGGAATTTCCATTTGGCATCATACGTCTTTGGGGAGAGTCATGCCATTGGAAAAGAAAGGGTATAGGCAAAGGGCTCCTGTATTTTGAATATTTTAATGCTTTTTAGTTTTATGCTTTGGTTATAGCTTAAGCATGTTGTTATGAGGAACATTATAACCTTAATAATCCTATAAGGACAGGCTGAGAGAGTTGGATTTGTTCAGCCTGGAGCAGAGAAGGCTCTGGTGAGGGCTTAGAGCAACTTCCAATACCTTAAGGGGGCTGCAGAAAGGTCAGAGAGGGACTTTTTACAAGAGCATACAGTGACAGAACAGGGGGAATGGCTTCAAACTTAAGAAGGGCAGCTTTAGATTCAGTATTAGAAGAAATTCTTGGCTGTGAAGGTGGTGAGGCACTGGACAAGGTTACTCAGGGAAGTTGGGTATTCCCCATCCCTGGAAGTGCTCAAGGCCAGGTCTAGTGTCCCTGCTCATGGCAGAGGTATTGAAACTAAATGATCTTTCAGGCCATTTCAATGTAAACCATTCTATGATTAAATGTGAAGAAAGAAAATCTTCAGAACTTTTCTACTGCACTTTTAGTAAATTGTGCAAATTTGAGATTCTCTGCAAGTTTCTTCAGTAAATACCTACTTGTCATAAGTTTTCTTTATTTCCATAAGTTTTATTTTCATAAGTTTTCTCTATTTGTTTGAGGAATTGCTTCTGAGGAGTTTTTCAGTCTTCTTAAGCATTGAGATAACCTATATTTAGGGAAACCGGTGCACACTGAAGCCCCTTTCTTCTGCTCTCTTACAGGCAGACTTGCCAGTATGATTTATGTATGCCATATCTGGTTTTTTTTTATACTTTCTGCTTTCTTTTCTCTCCCTGCTGGAGGGAGAATTGGTCAACAGAAGACCAGTGAGTTGGTTATAGAGATGCTCTCCTCCCATCAGCCCAGACATCCCTTCAGCAGCTTCCACTCTGAGCCAGCAAAAATACATAAATTTCAGGGAAAGGCAATCACCTTGATTTGCATTGACATCCTGCATGATACTGGGAGGAAAACAATATTTTAAATATGAGAGAGGAAACTTTTGGAGCTAAAAGTGTAAATAACTGTAGATTGAGGAACTTGGCCAAGTCTGTGCAAGCTCTCCACAGACTGGTACAGATGCATGTTTCCCAAT
Source organism: Irena cyanogastra (assembly GCA_013397155.1). Lineage (NCBI taxonomy): Eukaryota > Metazoa > Chordata > Aves > Passeriformes > Irenidae > Irena > Irena cyanogastra. The sequence continues at coordinate 472,380 of VWZV01012948.1, read as the reverse complement.
GGTTTACCTCTCCATAGGCTCAGAAAGAGTGCATTTCATTTAGTTCTTGCAAGTTCTGGCAGTCCACCACCTCCCCTGCCTAGTCCTGCTCTTGGTCAGAGCAGCAATCTGCTGTTGGCTTCTCTGTTGGCACATCAGAGGTGAAATCTGACCTGGGTGGAAGGAAGAGGAGGAGGAGGGATCCCAGTGGAAGGGCTGTGCTGGAGCATGCCCGTGCTGTTGATGACAGCTGAATTTCAGCTCCTCTTAGTGGCAGGATGTTGGCATTTCTGTTGGCAGCTGTGTTTGCTCACCATCTACTGAGGGAACACACCCCGATGAAGCTCACTTCAAGCTTTTTGCTTCCAGGTTTGAAAGAATGAGTGAGGTCAGTAAGGAAAACAGGGTTTCTCAGCTTTAGGGAGAGTCTTTCCCATGCCCAGCCTTCTCACCTTGTGCTACAGCTTTGCTCCCCTATCTCTCTACAGGTTCGTGGCTTTGTGCTGCAAAAGTGCATTGAGCACTGCAATGAGATAGCTTAACCAAAATCTGATTTTCAATCTAGCAGGGCATGTGTGGCTCCCATCAGTTCTGTGGAAACGCCATGGTTTCCAAAGGACCTTTGTTTGCAAGGGGCTGGGTTTGTAACAATTACTGTTTTAACAATTTGGAGATGGAGTGGTAAGTTTGACAGCCATTTCCCCTACCATTTGGGAGCCTTTGGATTTCTCATGGTACATTACAGAAACCTTGCACAAACTGCTTAAGCACATAAAAAAACACTGCTTATTACTCTCTGGAATAAACCCCAAAACATGCATCAACACAAGCCAGTAAGAGCCAGTATGTTAGAAAACACTATAGAATTAAACGTAAGATCATCTAGCAAAGATTGAGTGCCAGACATAAAGAAAACACTAAGAAAACTCCTAAGAGTTATTTTATGTTGTTTAAGTAGTGCCTTGCTGACTCCAGAAGTTCATGGAGTGGTTAGCACCTTGCCAGCTCATACCTGAAAATGAGAGAACAGCATGTGTTTTGTAGGGCTGTGGTGCTTATAGAGCTTTCCTGTGTATGTATTTTTGCCTTAATCCTGTATTTCTTCTAAAATTCTGCTGGGTTTTTTTCACCTTAACTTTGTAGCATGAACTCTCATTCAGACAGTTTTTCCTTTTTTGTTAGCTCTAGAAGATCCTGCTCAGGTCACAGTCCTTATTTTATTATAACTTGGCAGAAAAAGGCAGGAAAGAAACTGTTTGATCTGAGAGAGAACCATGCAGGTTTTTTTTTTTTTTAATAAACTCACATAATGAGGCAGCTGAAAGAGACTATGTCACAGTGACTTTAACCAAAAATAATCTTGTATAAACCAGTTTGCATTTAAACTTGGAAAGAACCCATCATGGTATCTTCCACACCCACAACATAACCCGGAGTACCATTCCTTTGACTGGAATTGAATATCTAATCTGCAGCCCATAGATTAGACCAAGCTGTCTTCTAAGTGCCCTACTGCCCCTTGGCCTGCATTTGCTTCTCCTCAATTCATCACCTTTCCCTCAGTGAGGAAATCACAATGTAGATAATGTTTTGCCAAGAATCTGGCAGAGCTATCTTTCTTTTTCTATTTTTTTAAAATCACATTGACTAATGCTTCGGTTCCAAAACTTCAGTATTTCCATGGGCAGGCTGGACAATTTAGGGATATATGCATATATACTTAATATATAAGCTGTCAAAACTTTAAAGAGATACTTGAGAGGATTATTTTCCTTTCTACCTAGCTGTGAAGATAGGCTACTGCTTTAAATGTGTAGCCACTGGCTCCAGGCTAGCTGTCCTTCTAGCTCCCTTGGGACTTTAGAGTTTTGGCAAAAAGTTGACCTGGATTTGAACTGTCCCAAAGTCGAGTTTTCAAACACAAAACTTGACCTAAGCTTTGTGAAGAGTGAACTACTCCCAGTTTCATCTGTCTGTTATAGATGTGTTTTGCCCATAAGCTTGTAATCTTTGAGATACAGGGGAACAAAGGCTTGAGATACAATCATATAAAAACTTGTCACAACTGCACACAGCTGAATTCTCGGCTTGCAGGTTTCCAGAAATGTGCAGTCTGAGCTGTTTAATAGCTATCCACGGAGGGGATGAAACCCTGTGCTTGGAAAATGTATTATTACTCTGGTTGTGTGTTCCTGTAATTTTTCTCCAGACTGCTACTAAAATATTTTGCAAATATCTTTTGATTTTGGGTGTATCTTTCATTTGTATAGAAATGTAAATTAATCTCAATTAAGATAAACCCCTGAACATTAGTTTTAAATGAAATATAACTGTTAGACTGAACTATATTATGATGAAAAATGCAGCACTGAAATGCAGTGCAGTCATCCCATGTAAAAGCTCTCTTTGCTTTTGGTGAATGCAAAGCAGCCAGTGAAAACTGCTGTGCTGTGTTCTGTTTCAAACATTTTTGGTTTCATTCATGTGTACTTCAAAATGGGTATATGGAAAACTAGAAGAACTGATAAAATATCTTCAGCCATTTGGATTGCAATGTCTGTTATTGCATCTAATTTGCTTTAGGCTTTATGACTGTCTAGTATTGCTAGGATGTCTAGGAACTTTCTCTATTGATTAACTGAGTATTAATCCTGTCACAACCTCCTCGTGAGAGAAGGGAAGCAATAAGTTTGCAAGTTAGAAACAAGTCTAACTGTTCATACTGACCAGGGACTTCAGATTTGCATAACTGAGGAGGAATTTGAATTGAAATAATGGACCCTTTCTGGCACACAGCATACTTTTAAGTACCAATGGAAAAAAAACTCAATGAAAGACACACAGTTCCCGAGTCCCTGCTGTGCACAGGTGGCAGCCTGCAAAGAACTCGGTCTGGCTGCATCTCCACCGTCTGCCGCGGTGCAGGGCGGGCAGGCTGGCCACGTGTAGAGCATTCCATGTGCTCCAAATCTTCCTGGAGGTACCAGTGCTCTCTGCTGGCCGCAGAGTCGCAGGCCAGTTACCTGGCTGCAGCAGCCGCATCCCTGAAGTTAGGCTGGTCCAATCTCGGCCTTACTCATTGCTTCTGAGCAAATGTGGGACACCTGGGCAGGACAATAGGGCAATTTTCTTGTGGTAAGTGATGGCATTAGTGGGTTTAGACACTTTTCTTTGTCCATCCTTACATCTCACAATGGACTGTTTACTTAATGCTGGCAGGTATGCATGACAACTGTTACAGTATATTTGTTGTATTTCCTTCCTTGCGCTCTTGAGTCCGAGAAATTGCTGCCTGAGAAACAACTCAGAAACATAAGTGGGGAGGATCATCATGAGCATATCTATGTGAATACAGTTATTAACAATTTCTTCTTAGCTGTTACAAAGATTTTTTCAGATGGAAAAAATTCAAAGGTGAGTCAGACCTCAGTATTTAAAGTGAATTCACGTAGGGACAAAAGCAACACTCAATCTTTTAATCACTGAAATTTAATCATGCTTAAAATTTTCCAGTGAGAGGCATTTGCTGACATGTCAAAATAAGGGGAGAAAAGGAGAAAGAGAAAGAAACAAAAGGGAGCTACACATGTAAAAGAGCATGAAATGTGGCTGTATGTATCACACAAGTTCTTCTTCAATTTTGAATCCTATTTCTGCTTTACAAAATGCAAAGACTTTGTAGATAGGTGTATAAGACTATAGCAGATAGGCTGTGCTTGAGATGGAAATCTGGAACTGGAAACTGATGAAAAATCTTTGTTATTCTCAGCTCCAGTTAGCTAAGGGACATGATTTGATCAGTCCTCTCCGTGAGGACATGAATAGGTAACCCGGTACAAACTGTAATCCAGGAATTTAAAATGGCAAATATTGTGGTAATAAACAGGTAGGGAATATGTGGCTGTATGGCTTGGGATTTTGTGGTTAAACAGCTGAAGAGATCCTATATCTGATACAGGCTTTGCAGTACAAATATATTTATTAAGAAATACATATGAGGAATCCAGAGGAAGTAGAAAAAGGCTTGCTTAGACTGAGGTTAAATGACAGCTTGATTTCATAGCTACTGCAAATGGCCACTGCCATCTTCTAGTTTTGCAAATTCATAAGTTTGTAAAATGTGTTTATTCGTCCTTCCACGTGGGCAGCACACATCGCATAAAACAAACTGTAAATACTGACTAGTTTGCCATTAGTGACTGGACTAATTTTATGGTTTGGGAATGGTATTCTCCAATTTAAAAAACCATGAGCTGCTCCCCTTCCCTCTCTGGTGGGAGGAAAAAAGCAGAAATCACAGACTGAGATAAGAACAATTTACTGGAAATAGCTCTGAGATAAGGAAACAAACAGTAACAGCACCTATAGTAATAACAAAAATATACAAAGAGAGGGCAATTTACATGCCAAATGCTCATGAAGCCCAAGTCAATGAAAAATAATGGTGGACAGACCCTATGCCTTCCAGGCTTACTCCTTCTTGGAAGAAAAAGAGCCCCTTTCCTCTGTACCTAGCTTTTCAGATGTCCTTGATGTAAAATGATATTGAATTCCACAAGGTCTTCACCACACCCCATTCCACTGATCTGGGCCAGAACCAGGACAATTCTGAACAGCTTATATAAGTATGTAGAAAGGACACTTGCTTTCCTGTGCTTGCCACCCATTCTAGTCTGTTATTTGACTTGTAGTACTTGATTCGGTATTGTTTGCTATAGCATGTATTTACATTTTCTTTATAAAAGCAGCCTTTGTCACTTAGTACCAGGACTTGATATCTGTGGCTATTTGGGTTGCTACAGGAAAAGCCTTTTCCCTCACTCTGACATCCTTTTTTTTTTTGGTCTTTATTTTAAGGACTAAATGCTTGCAAAATGTTATTTCTCAAAACAAAACTATTTTTTGCTGTTAAGGAAAAACATCTGAAACCACAATAATTATTTGTCTGTCTCTGAATCAAAAATAGTCAGGCTGATCCAACCTAGAGGTTGGATGGTCTTAGTGTCAATTTTTCATTTGGTGGGGCTACAAGTTATAAAGAGTACACATGGATAGATCTGAAAGGAATTAAGCATCAAATTGTTCTGGACTCTGTAAGGTCATGCACATGCTGAATGTAGTGATGATGTCTCTAATGAGCTTGTGATAAGACTAAATGTGGAAAAGAAGCTTGTTCACTTCTCTCTTTTTCTTAGGAATAGAAAAAGGGAATTACGATTGCAGCTGTAAGACTTTAGTTAGGACCATTTAAATTTGGCTCATCTCAGTGTAATGTGAGATTATCAGTCAGTGGTCCAGAAGCAGATAAATATAATTACCCTTTTGAGATCCAATGGATTAGTAATAAGCACCCTTGCCACTTCAAGAGATGCAATAAGAACCAAATAACAAAGAAACAATAAGATGCTGATTTTCGTCTTGTGTACTGCTGGATCTCAGTCAAGTGCATGGTTTTGCTTTTAAACTGTGATAGTGAAAACTTGCAGCTCCAGATGGGGCTGTACATGGCCATGCCAGCACTTCCTCCTATCATAGCTCCTCCTCACACACTGACACTGAACAGGGCTTTCGGTAGCGTTTTGGAGCTCTTCTGGCAGGAATTGATATTCCTTGGAGAAGGAGGAATAGGAGGTCACAGGAAGGCAAGAGAAGGGTGTTAAGAAGCAATGGGTTTTTCCATCAGCAAGTCTCAGTACTGCACATGTATTCCTGCAGTGTGGCAGTGCAGTCCTCCTGTTGCCAGCAGGGAGAAATCTGTCTTTACTAAATGACTTCAAACAGGAAGAGTTAGTGGTACAAAACCCTGTGTGTAAACAAATCCCACACCTCCACTCTCTGTGCTTTGTTCTTCTTGCTCAACCATTTGTACTTTAATTGTAATAACCCATTTTCTTATGTTGTTTCTCAGTTATTTTGGCATTGCTGCAAGCTTCGAATTGCTTCTCAGATGTGCTGTTTTTTGAGCGTGCATTCCTTTACTGGTAGCAAAGACATATGTATAGAACTTTGATATAAGTGAGTGACACAATCATATGGCTTCGAAACCAGGGCAGAGTAATCAGATTTTTCTTCTTTTATTGACCATTATGAATTTGGAATATATTCTTGTTTGAGAGGTTGGAATAATGTAAAAAGCAAACACAAGACTGGGAAGTATCTTGTGTCCCTTTGGTTGCCAATCTGGGGTCTGGAAGAAATTTTCTTACACTAGATGTTGGCTGCATTTTAATTTTTCCTTGTGGTTCTGAGCAGGGATCAGGTGGGTCAAATACCACAGATCTCCTGCTCTTTGTTCCAGGAACAGAGTTCGTGTTGTTACTGTGTAGGTTGTGGTCATGTCCAAAACATGCCAGCTGCTTTCCGGACTGGAAGAAGGAAGCTGTACCTGCTTGGAGAGTTCAGCTGTTCCGGATGACAGAGATTGAGAAAGCATCCAGAAATAGCAGAGCTGTACAGAAAGGCTGGTTGTGGCCAGCACGGTAACCAGCAGTCTAGGCTGCAAAATGTTGAAATAACTGGTGCCTGTGTTTACCAAAGGAGAGCTTTAAGAACGCGTGGGACAGACATCTTTGAGGTGTGGTTTGAGTATAGCCTGTGCTCCTGTGGAAGAGGAAACCTCTAAGTCCTTCCGGCTCTCTGTGGTGCTCTCCAGTGCAAAGCTAGAATTGCAAATGCATCCGTCAGCTTCGAGTGCTGTGCTTATCCATCCAGGTGCTCCTCAGGAATGATAATTCTTGGTCAGCTAATCCCCTTGGATAGCGTTACAGCGTTGGGTGGGCACAGTGGTGAAGGCCAGGCTCTATGCATTTTAATATTTTTTCCCCCCTGTTTTCTGTGTTTAGAAAGCATAAAGTAATTCCTGGTTTTGGGAATTTGAGGTTTCAGTGGCCAGAAGGTTATGTAGCGGAATATAAGCATTAATAAACCAGATAGATTAGCACAATAAATAACAAACTGATCTAGTAAACTAGATTTATTAGTTAACAAGACAACTTAATTGGGATATTTAAGGGAAAGCTGTCTTTTTGTGTAATTCTGTACAGGCAGCAAGGCAAGCTATATTCATCCATTTAATTTTTTTTTTGTTTTGTTTTTAATATTTAAGCATAAATCAGCTCAAGAGGGAAATTTCAGAAACAAGCTGTTCATCAAGTGTATGGATTGGTCTGGATGGAGTCAGATATTCTAATCAAGCCTTCAGTCAAGGAGGGTTACGTGATTGATGCTTGAGAGTATATTGAAGCATATTCATTCACAAGGCAGGTTTTCTTTAAAGTAATGTAATGTTCCCTTCTGACGTATCAGAACTAATTGAGACATATGCTGGGAAGATCCTGAGTTGCTGCCTCTGAAAGGAAAGGGGAAAGGAGTCCTGCTCAAGTAGTCCAGTTGCCTTTCTTTGTCTTAAATTGCTGCAGTTTCTCCCTATTTAGATCAGGATTAACATCCCACAGACCAGACTGGAGACAACATATATTCCTTGTTTTCCTGGAAGTGCCTGAGTTGCTGAAGCTGTCATGTAAACTCATTGCTTTTTAAAAATAAGGATAAGGCAAATGAGAACTACTACATTTTTGTAAAAGGATCTTTTAATGTTTTCTATCTCTGCATGTCTCTTCCTCTGTGTTGCAGATGCTGTGTTTCCAGCTGAGGGTGGGAAGCAAGGGATCACATAACTTTTTAAACATGGGACTCATGAAGATTCTGGATGCATATCCCTCTGCATTGCTTTGGCATTTTATTTCATCCTTGGCTGTTGAACAGCAGGTTCTGGGCTTGCCAGTGGCTTGGTTATTCCTGTGTTTCACTTCAGCCCTGGTTTGTGCTTCCTATATGAAAGGCCTGTGTCAAGTAGCAACAATCTGAATTGTAGGTTGAAACTTGGCAATAGCAAAGCACCAAGTGCTTGGAGGAAGCTGTATAGGTAGAATGGGATGGGTTGCTTGGAAAAAGATGCTAAAATTGGGGAAAAGAATGAAGAAATATAATCTGAGAATAGCTATGGAAGGACCATAGCCAAAACTGTGGACTTTCCAAGTGTAGATCATTTGAATCCTCTGGGGATCCAGAGTGTCTCAGCTTCTGGCTCCATCTCTGTAACTGTAGGACTATGGGTTCAGATCCAGACTTTTCATCTGTTTCTTATGTACGTAATAGCCTGAACCTTAATTTTGGACGTAACACCCTGAACTTTGGAGAAAACTGCAGCTGGGTCTTTGTTGTAGTTTTTAGAAAGCTGTTGTGGACTAGAGCAAGGTTCTTGCAGTAATGCTGAGAGCTTAATGTTCAGCAAGCAAGGGGTCATGGCTGGCGAGTGCATAATGCCATTCAAGAATATTGAAAAAATATAAAAAAAATTAGCACAACCTCCTGCCTTTGCCCTACTCCAGTGTATTCACCTCCTGCCCTCCCCAAAATGTTGTCTAAATCAATTTTTAATATGCAGTGTTTGCTGAAACATGGTGTACTTGGCTGAATATAGAGAGTTAAGTCTATCAGTCAGAACTCATGTTTTTTACCCAGTAACCTAATTTCTATAACCTGTCTAAAACTACACAGAGTTTTAAAAACCATTCCAGAACTGCATCCATCAATCAAATAGATCAGTTGTATGAATAAAAGGGAAAAAGTTGTGTAATGGTGCAAGATGATGCTCCTTGAATTATAGAATATCCTGAGCTGGAAGAGACCCACTAAGACCATCAAAGTCTACCTCCTGGCCCTGGACAGGACACTCCAAGAATCATGCCATGGGTCTGAGAGCATTTTCCAAATGCTTCTTGGACTCTGTCAGGTTTGGTGCTCTGACCACTTCCCTGGGGAGCCTGTTCCAGTGCCCAACCCCACTCTGTGTGAAAAACATTTTCCTAATATCCAACCTAAACCTCCCCTGTTGCAGGTTCAGGCCATTCCCTTGAGTCCTGTCACTGGTCACACAGAGAAGACATCAGTGTCCATCCCTCCTCTTCCCCTCAAAAGGAAGTTGTAACCTCCATGAGGTCTCCCCTCAGTCTCTTCTTCTCAAGTCTGAGCAGACCAAGTGACCTCAGCCACTCCTCATCAGGCTTCCACTTCAGACCCTTCACCACCCTCGTGACTCTCCTTTGGATGCTCTGTAAGAGCTTAATGCCTTTTTTATATTGTGGTGCTCAAAACTTCTCACAGCACTTGAGGTGAGGCCACAGAGCAGAGCGGGACAATCCCCTCCCTTGCCTGGCTGGCCATGCTGTGCCTGATGCCCCCAGGACAGGGTTGGCCCTCCTGGCTGCCAGGGCACTGCTGGCTCGTGTTCAGCTCGCCATCAACCCCTGGGGCCCCTCCTGCAGTGCTGCTCTCCAGCCCCGTGGTCAGCAAAAGGCGACACTGGAGAATGCGGGCATCGATCCCGCTACCTCTCGCATGCTAAGCGAGCGCTCTACCATTTGAGCTAATTCCCCCTGTGCGCGGTCAGAAAATGAATAACTATATAACACATATCGTAAAAAGATTACTATTGTATGAATAATTAATAATAATCCACAATTTCTGGGAAGTGAATCTACAAATCCTGTTCATTGCGTGACACTTGAGTCTGTACATCTAATTCCTTACATATGGGATGGAATGTTGTGTATCACACCAGCAATTACCTGCACAACTGTGCTGCATTTTGGTTTAGCTCTTCAGTGTAGGTTAGTTTGAGGACTCCTGGGTTCTCTTCACAGCTTCATTCTTGGTTAATTTTGGCCAAGTCATTAATATCTATTATTCCTTTTTGCCCATTTATTATATGACTGTAATATTTTACTTGCCAGGTTTATAAAGCTAATGTAGACTTAATTTTGAGACATTATATAAGGCTGGAGTTCTAGAAGTGTGGTCTTTTAATCTGAAATATCCCAGTGTGTATTTCTGTGACCTATAGTTTTGATTTTTGCTGTAAGGTTGATTCTCATTGTGCTTGGAAGGACATGAAGACAGACATGGTGTTACTCCTTTTCTTCAGAGTGTGATAAATCTGGCAGCTTCTTGCTTGTGATTGGCATAAAGTAAATGGTGATACTAAGGAAGGTTACTAGAGCTTTTTGTGGGAAAGTAGGTTACAGAACCTGACAAAATTAATCTGGGATGAAAAGAATGTTAAAGCATTTCCAGAAAACACCCCCACTGGCAAAAGGATTGTTCTTTTTCTCCTTGCATACAGGTGCTGAGGAGCTTTGTATGGCAGGATGCTGGGATCGATCCTTGTTGCCTTAATTGGCGTTTGAACTAGTGAATATGGAGCATGGACTGATACAGGTCTCTGTTGCCATTGGAGCTGCCTCATTTTCCAGAGGTGTTTTAAGACTAACCATCCCCCTCACTGTGATAATGGTAATTATGTAGAGTTTTCAAGTATTTTTGTGGCCAAGGTTGAGTTGAGCTATTGTTGCTGCAGCTAAATAAAGCACTAGTACCCCATGCACATTGAACTAGAGAGAAATAAATTATTGGCCTGTCTGTTTCTGGCTTGCCCAAAGAGAGTTTTTTGTTTTGTTTTATCTGGGAACTTTTACTTGTGGATTGTAAGTTTGGAAGTAACACTTTGAGAAATCTGACCGTCTCTTTTCCTATTTTTAATTTTTTTGAGGTTACAGAAATGATAATGCCATCAGTGGTTTACAAAGAAGAAAAGGGATATTTCTGCTGGGTTACAAAACAGTTGTAGGTCACACTGCTTGCCTTGTGAATTCACTTCTGTGGGGGATGAGGGCTTTGTACAATTCACCTTTTAATGCTGGGGTTGAGTATGACCTTCTGGATGGAATTAAGTGAAGGATTTACAGTACAGGCAAGTGATCTGATGGGAAACCTTACAGGTCTCTCTGGTCAAGTTATGCCTCATAGATTTCAAAATTTTGGGATTCATTTGGAACACATTTCACATTTCTGTTTGCCCCTCCTTTCGTAACAGAACATCTTGAGTCTGCACCACAATACTTTCCAGGCAAACTTCTGGAAGCTGAAGTATTTGCAAATAATATTCTTTTACTTAGGCTGTTCTTTGTTCTCCTTGATTGCAACACCTGGGGACAGTGAGTTGTAAGGCTCAGCTGAAATTCAGCTTAATCAACAGAGAAGTGAAGTTGAGGTCACAAGGGGGAAGTTTTCACCCTTCCAGGGCAGGACATTCAAGGCCTGTGAGTGTTAATGTGTGTGGAAATTTCACCCATGACTAAACCCAGACTTGGCTCCCCAACTGGTTTTGCCCAAAAGTATCTCACTGAAATCTTTGCAGATGTCAGAATTCACACGGGGTGACTCAGCCTGGGTTTTCCCTCCCAGTATGCTGTTGCACAGCGTTTGATAAAGTAGCTGTTCACTGGCACTCACACCAAGCTGGGTCCATGTTAGTGAGAGGTTGTGTAAATTCTGTAGGAAGCATTTCTTTCTCTTATGTTCTAGCTTGAAAGGTGTTGTGTGTGCAAAAAACCTTTTCTACTGTGAAATAATAATTAGATTGATTATGGAAAAAGTCCTCCTTCAGTGTCCTCTTGGTGCTTTAGCACTTACTTATCTATTAAGTAATTAAGTAAAAATGAACTCTGCTATTTCTGCTTCTGTTATTGCTGTTATGCATGTTTTGGAAGTTACCGTGTGACTTGTTGGCCAACTAAGTCTGTAAGACTTGAAGAGGGGAAAATTGATGCCTGAATACTAGATGTAAGTTTTCTGAGAGCCCAAATTATGACTAAATGTACTGTATTTTCCAAAGCAGGCCTGGATTTTCTCGTAATGCCTCAATATATTTTAATGTAAGTATCATTTCTGAACCATTACTTTACAGTCTTTCTGCAGGTGTAAGTCTTTAGGGGCAAAAGCAGTCGATTGACATTTTCCTCAGCTCATGAGGCTGTGCCCTATCACAGAGAAACCAGAGGTGATTATATGTCAGAACACTTGCTGGTCTTAGATGCCAGGAACTACTTTTCATTCAGCTCCGGTACAGAGGAAATTCCTACATTTTCTTTTCTTCAGTTTCTCCCTACCTTCCCCACTACCTGTACTTGTTCTCTGTTTTCTGTGTGCCTCTGCACATACAGCATATGCAAAACAATATCTGGAAACTCTTAAGAACTGTAGGGGACTGAGTTGAGAAGAGAAAAATGACGAGGCTTGCCTTGCAGTGCGCTCCGAATTCCCCTAGGTGTCACGTTCTAACCCTTCTGCGCCTCTCCCTGCACGGGCAGATTCTGTTTCAATTTATGTTCATCCAAGATAAATAGCTGCATTGCTTGAGGAAATATTAATTTTTGAGGAGAAAAAAAGGTCTTGGACATGACAATGCAAACACATAATTAAAAGGTTGTGCCCTCAAACCATAAAACGCACATATTTTTCCTATATTGTCTGATGGGTTCAAAAAGAATTGGGAATGTTTGTTTTGGCTTTTCACAGCCTTCCATTTGGAAACAGTTATGAATGTGGGACTTGTAGTGAACAGGTTTGTAAGATGCCTTTTTTTTTTTCCCTCGTGGCAGACCCCACAGGCATCTGCCCACCTCTTCTTTCTTGGCTGCCTGTTTCTACCCCCCATGCTGACACTTGACCCTCATCCTCAGCTTTTTGTGGTGAAGGGTAGATGTGGTGACATTTTTTTTTGGCAAGTACAAGGAATAGCCTTATGACTTGCCTTCCCACAGCCTTCTGTTTCTCATGTCTTTTTAAGTGTCATGTGTCCTGGTCTTGCAGGCCTCAGGGTGCTCTAGACGGGGAAGAGGAATAGCATCTTTCTACAGTGTGTTTGCTCTCTGGCTAATTCTGTATTTTTACCATTCCTTTTATTTTCCCTTCTCAATAAGAATGTCTCACAAGTGTTAAAGAGGAAAGGTGGCTCTGGGCTAGCCTAGTATTAGTGTCTGTGTCCAGTACTGTTGATGTACCTATGTGCAGGCTGAGAGAAGTTTCATTTGCACCAATTTGGATCCTTTGTCCTGTGAGTTGTTTTTCCTTCTATTACACATGATAGAAAGTAACCCTGACTCTCACCCTTTTCTTGCCTGTTCTGTTCAAACAGAATTAAAGCAGCATATCACTTTATCGGCCAAATTTATTTCTCCAATAAATCTCTTCTGATGGAGATGGGAAATGCAATTAATTCTGGAAAGGTTAAGACTCTAAACCCTTCTCTGAGTGTGAAACTGGAATATCAGGCTTTTGACAGATGTAGACTAAAGGAGAAAAGAGACTATTTCTTAGGATTTGGAAGTGGAAATGCAATGTCGTTATATAAATCAAAGGGAAATCTCCTCAGGGGATTAACTCTCCCAAGAGAGACTCTGTCCCCATTAACTCTCCCAAGAGAGACTCTGTCCCCGAGTGTCCTGCCAACGATGGGTGTGGCTGCTGTGGATGAACGGGTTGTGCTAAGGGGCATGGTGTTGGTACTGAAGTATGACCATCTGATGAGGGCTCAGATCATTATGACAAGTTGCTTGTTAATGTCTGTCTGAGTCTGCAATATGGCAGAAATAAAAAGCTTTGTGAAAAATCGTCTGGTTCTTAAAAGACAGTAATGAAGGCTCAGAAATGAGGTTTGTTCATGCTTTCTGTTGTTTGACACCTACATTAAAACCAGCAGAGCACTGTATATAATAAACACTGCTGTAAGTGACCGCTGTCCTATAGTTAGGAAATTTGATGTGCATTTGTTATACACATTCCATTAGTAATGAAAATGAACTTTTCTTTTTCGTAATTTGAATACCTCACTTGTAATGTATACTTCTGATGTGTTCCACAGCATTGCTACACGTCATCTGGAGTAAGTGTGACGAAATAGCTCTGATAGCACGTAGTAACAACTAAATCCTTACCTCTCCCCTCTCTGTGTGTTCCTTCAGTACTCCTAATTTAGGCAAAATATACTTACCTGAAATTATAGGCAGGATGCATTGTTGCAGATTCTGGGGTTACCATTCTCAGTTCCTCTGAGAGAGACTCTCAAGAAGCTTAAGTCCTTTCACAAGAAATTTAAGTGGGGCATTGTTTTATGAGTGTGACGTGAGGATACAGCACAGGCAACCACCCAATCCAGGTGACTAGAGGGAAGTTATAACAAAATCAGAATGGTGATATAAGATGTTAGAAAAATAAGCACAAAACTTCTAAAATGCCTGTCAAATCTGCCTGGTACCAGTGCAGGTTTTTCATTAAAGAGCTGCTCAGTGGTTGTAGGATGCAAGATGCTGCATTTGAAACCCTTTGCAGCAATGATGATGCAAGCAGGAGGGATGATTTTGAAAATGCTAGCACAAATATAAATTCCAAGTCTTTCCTTCTTGAGTAAGGTAATAGTACATAGCTGATTAAGACTAAACAGTGAAAACAATCTCTGGCTGCTAAAGAGACCGTCAGGAGGCCAAGAATCCTCACTGACTTAAATCAAATTTCTCTTAAGGGAGTCCAGATCTAATGGATGCGAGCTCTATTCTACAGGCAGAGATTGATGAATTGTACATTAACTGGGCAACAAAATAGTGATATGTATCAGCCTTGGATTAAATGTGAATATTAATTGGGTGCAGGTTCTCTAGTTTCTTCTTGATGAATGGGATGCTAGAAAAAGTCTGTATAGCTGTGCCTTTGAGCCTCGTTGTGGGTCCCTTCCAACTCAGGATATTCTGTGATTCCTCATTACAGTGAAACAGTAGTGCCTGTTAGCCTTCAGCAGCCCCTACCTCCATTTGGGTGGGGGCTGTTTCTGCCACCTTGACCTCCTGTTTTTTCCTTTTCCCATCTGCTCCTTCAGCTGGAAAGTAAGGATGAAAGCAGCTCAGAAGTATGAAATGGTTTGTCCCTCCCTGGTTTATAAGTGTCTGCTGGTACTTGCTGTGTTGTATAGGCAATGGGGAGAGCCTGCAAAGGGAGCTGCGTGTTACTCCAGCAGATGGTCTGGCAGAGCTGGCCAGACCAGGAGGTGCAAAAGGTTTTCAGTGCAAACTATGTCTTATGTGAGACTTGTTCATGCACTTGCTGCCTTTGAACTTGCTATGGTAAGAGAAAGGCCAAGGTCAGGTTGGATGGGGCCTTGAGCAATCTGGTCTGGTTGAAGGTGTCCCTGCCCATGGCAAGGAGTTTGGATGGAACTGGATGATCTTTAAGACCCCTTCCAACCCAAACCATTCTATGATTCCATGAAGGAAACAATAAAAATACTCTTCAAGCAACTGACTTTAGAGTCAACTAGAGTGCAGGTGCCTTTCTGTAATATACAGTTTCCACCTACTTTGTCTTAAGCTTGGGGTTTTTTTTTGTAAATTATTAAATGGTCAAAATGAGTGCTGGCACAAAGCTGGGCTTCTGTACCAGTGCTCTCATGTTGTTGCAAATAGAGCAGCAGCTGACCCTGCAGTGACAGAGCTCAGGAGCTGTGGCACAGCCATGCTGTCAGATTCAGAAAACGAAGATTTATTCAATCTTGGTCCATGACAGGTTTCCAGGGCAGGTCTTACAGCAGGAGTAATTACAGGAAGCAGGATATTTTGCAAGATGTCAAATTAAATGTTTTAATCGCTCCTTTTGGTCTTAAAAGAAACCAGTCTTGTTTCCAGCACATAAAACATGGTGTTACGTCTGGCTAGTTGAAGAGGAGGGACTTCCCTTCCCCAAACTCACAGTGCCATCCAAAGTGTGATCTTTTCCTTGATAAGGATTATAGTTTGCTGAAGTGCGAGGAGAAAAATTCTCTGAGAGCTGAATATGCTTTTGGCATACCAGGGAGCAGGAGAACAGGCTGATTTGAAATACATGAATTTTTTGATCATGTGAAAGATCTTATGGTCAAGTAAGATTAATATGATCTTATGGTCAAATACAGTAAAATAACTCTGTGCCTGGAGTGATGGTAAACACTGAAGTCTGCAAGAGCTTGCTTTTTCCCCACCACCAACTTTAGAACGATTTCTAAAAGTTTGCTTCTCCTCTATTCTTGACCAAAAATGAGGACTGCATATTTTTTTTACAGAAACCTTGGATATTTTATCAGAAAGCTGAACATCTGAAAAACCAAACTAAAAAAAAAATTTTAAAAAATTACTTGTCTTGCTACAAACTCTGTTGTTTCATGTTAACATTTTTCTTTAAGGAATGAAATATTTGCCTTGAAACACCAAACTTTCTTGGTATATTCAAGAAGGAGGCCCGATACATGGTGCATCGTGGGAGATGTAGTTTAATCTGAGAGGCCAAGCCAAATCCAATTTTAAAATTCTCCAGAGATGACAATATAGCATTCCAAATGAAAGCTTCTTGGGTTCTAACCTGAAAAATACTCCTCTGTGGGGATGATAAACAATTTGTCAGGTCACTGGAACATTTGATAAAAGATGTATGCTTGTAGGGAAAATGAAATGAACTCCTTTTTTCTTTCTGGATGGTAGCCTTGTGAACCCAGCCCAAGAAGGTCAGAACAAGTCCCCTCTGATTCCTTCATTCATTCATCATCTGTATAGAAGAACTGCACCTATGGGACAGTTGGTTAGCCTGCAGGTAATTCCCAAACTAGGAGACAATCCAGCTCTATCTCTAATATAGCTGTGTCAGTTTTGGTACCAGGTTTATCAGTAAAATAAACAGACATGACTGAATTGTACATGGATTCAATTGGCACTGAAAGTTCAGTTGTGCATCTGAAATACTGAAACTGAGATTGCATCTCTCTTTTAAATACACACATTGGAAATGAAGTTGTAATTTGAGAAGATAACATTTTTATATAGTCATTTTTCTGGCTCTAGCTATCAGTAGCTTTAAAAGTATTTTATAAACAAAAGAATGTAGTGTATTATAACATGCAATGGTGCATTTGGGATGTGTAACACAAACCTTAATGGAAGTTCACGAGAATTTAACATGCAGAAGTTATTTTTAATTCACAGTATCTTATCTGTTTTCAGTTCTTTTGAATTACAAAATGCAATTGGGATGTCTTAAGTACTAATTCTGTGCCAAATTTAATTTGTTTCCATATTAAAGGTATTTCCCAGTTACATTGACATGAAAACCATCTGAAACCATCAAATTTTGTTATATTTTTAACTTTAAAACCTTCATAATGGTGCCAAGAGTGTTTTGTACAAATTTTGAGAAAATTATTTTTCTCTGGGACAAAAGCTACCACAATAAACCTAGTTTGATTTTTTTTTTTTTTCCCCTGGCCTAAGGGGCTCATAATAATTTTGAATGAAACTCCCCATGTAACTGAGTGCTCTGATGAATGGGGGTTTGGGGCCAGAGATCCCCATTTGATTATTGGACCCTGCTGAAACAGGAGCAAGTGGTTACACAACACAGCAGCTGCTGGGCTGGACATGGTGTGTCGGTAGGATGGAGGCTCCTACTGTAGGTCCTGAGAGAGGTATAGCCCTAAGGAAGGATCCTGGTCCTCCCTTGGGCAGAGCAACATGTTTTGTTGCTGCAGTTTCTACATGTCCTCTGCTTTTTTGGAAGAGGAATAAGACTGGGTTCAGGTCACACATGGTGATGGCAGTGAAGGTGGACGAAAGGTGCACTGCTGTCATGAACAAGACTGAATGGAGATGGGCATCAAGGGGAAGCTGTGAAAGCACATGGAAAAGTAGAAGCATTGAGGAAAAGAGGAGCATAAATGGTATCCAGTGGGACCTGTCCTAATGACAGCTCTTCTCTTGTTGTGAAATACCAGAGTGATGATGGAAAAACTTGAGCGCCTGATGGATGTGGCAGAGCCAGACTCTTTTATTGTATCTCTAAAGCAAAACCCCACTAACACCCCAAATTGGCAGTGGCCAGCCAGGTTGTTATCCATTGGTGAGTTGTGCAGCAGCAGGTGATTCTGCAGTTGCTGGTGCAATGTGTGGAACAGCAGTGCCTGACTTCAGAAAGGACAACGTTGCACAGACTGTGGAGATAATTGGAGTTGTGCTGTCTGGTGCTTCAGATCACATAGCAAATGGTTGACATCAGGTCACTCTAGTTATATTGCTCCCATTTCACCCTGTTCCTCAGTCTGACCCTTGTTTAAAGAGAAGATAATTTATTTGGAAGGCTTGAGTCATACTTTTCCCTTTCTCCCACTTGTTTAGCAGAGTGTATGCAATACTCAAGAGGCAGCAGATGAAGACAGGGGAGAACTGGCTGTAACAAACGACTGCATCCTCACAGCACACTTTGGCAGCACAGACCTCGGGAGATTTCTGATTGTGCCTTCCTGTGACTTGCTCAAGATGGAAGGGCGTGAAAGGGACATTGTGTTCCTAGAGCAGACATGGAGAGAAAATGATAGGAAGCACACTCTCTGTCAGGAGAGGCATTGCTGTGTGAGAATGCAGTAGAGGCTCATGACAGGTCATGTTGTGCTATATAGGTGTAGATGAGGGAAGATTTTGACCCTTGTTTTAGAATGAGTACACATGTGCATGCTCTGGATCAGGGAGCATTTTTTTTCACTGCTGGCTGACATGGCATGTCCTACAGAACCCTTACCGAAAGGGCAGGAAGGCATATGTGCCCACCCAACAGGCAAGTTCAAATTGTCTCCTCCTTAGCTGCTTAAAAATAGTTCAAAAATAGATGCCTTAAATGCTGTTACTCCAGCAGTATTACTCAATAGTGAATTTAGCTCTGGATTCTCTCCATGGCCACAGTCTTCATTTTAACTCCTCATGAAAGAATGCCACAAGGCTGCTTTTCCATCTGATTTCGGTGGGGAAAGGAAAACCTTTTGCAGAAGCTGGAACAAATGAGTAGTATTCAAGATTTTTCACATTGTGTTTCTTTAAAGAAGGCAGAGGAAGTGCATAATTATTTGGAAAATAATTTGGCAGGTTCTTCCCAGTGCTAGGCTGTTTAATGCATCAGCCCGTCACACTTAAACAGTCTAGGGATCACTTAGTGTTTTTTGATTACACCTGAGATGGTTCACAGAAGTTGTTTTGACAGGACCTAGCTTTCTGCTACTGAGCTGCCTGATATTTTTTCTAATGAAGAGATTAAACCCTAGCAAAACAATTTTTCAAAATCTTCAAGCCTGCAGATATTCCTAACAGGGTAAGCACTTGCTCTCCTTCCACTCCCTGTTGTGAGGAGCTCAGTGTGTTTAAAGGGTATGTTTAACACTTTTTCAGATTGCAACCTTTTTACAAAGAAGAAGAGATGCAGAATAGTGTGGTACAGATTCTAGTCTTATTCAAATTAATCCCAAAATAATTGGAGTAACAATGTGTCATCAGCAAACGGTTCAATACACTAGGTCCTACTATTTTCTGTTGAATTTACTCCAACTAGGGGAAGAGCACTGTGTGTTTTTTGGCAGTAGCTTTTCTGGAAAATGAAATAAGTGAAACTATTCTCACAGAGAAGGGGACGGGGAATGGTTTCAGGACCTCAGATTTTGTAATGCAATTCTTTAAGAAACTGGCAGTGAATGAATGCCTATGCTCATTTAGACAACAGCAAGATTTTGTAAGTTTTTTGTTATTTGAGGTCTAATCTCCCACTGAAGTTAAAGTTGAAATGAGTTTCTCAGCCTGGGGTGTACAGCATTTATCAAAAAGCCTTGGTAAAAACCTTGTGTAGTCTGCAGTTGTCTGTAGTCAAGTGTCTCTTTCTTCTCCAGCCTTTTCTAGACCTCAGGAGCCAGGGACATTAAGAGTTCTGGCATTCTGAAGATGTTTGTTTTAGCTTCACTTAAATACTACAGAGATTCACTGCAGTTGTCTACTTAATTTAAAAAAATGCTCATGAATCATAATTAAAAGCATTCTGCAATATTGTGAGTTAAAAAAGTACCAGGTTGCTTAACTGGGTTATTCTACAGTACTGAGCTTGTTTTGAAAAGATTTAATATGTGAGCCTGCTGAATGTTTGGGCATATTCAGCAACACATGTACACAATGCTGCTCTTTTTATTAATAGAAAGTTCACTTGACACAACACACACCAGTGTTACCTTTCTGACACAGATTTAGATGGCTTTGAAACCTCCTTTCAGGGTTTCATGTCTGCTGTGTACATAAAGTGAAGAGCCAAATTACAGAAAAAATCACTGATAGATGTCTTTCCAGGGGATCTTGGCAAGAGCCGCTGCTATCACCAATACTGTTTTTGGTATCACTTGCATCCACCGCCGCAACCTGCCAAAACAGGTGTATTTATAGGCCTTGAGGGACTGAAACCAGAAATCAAACATTTGCATAGCATTTTCCATCAAGTTCCCAAGGACTGGGACTCAAAGGATTTTGATATGTTTCCAGGGATTACTTAGCTGTGCTGAGTATTTTGATGTTCTCTTTAGCAGTCAATGTCCCGCTTCTGTACTAGATCTTAGAAAAAAAAATTCTCTCTTCTACTGACGAAATCATCAACAAAATGCTGGTTGGCTTCAGAAAAACTCACAAAAATATTTAAATTCACATCAGAGAAAACTGGCATGAGAGCTTACTTAACACAAGGAATTAAGTTAAATTAAGAAGTAGTGCGCCAGCATGATTAATTAGAACTACTTTGCTTAAAAGGTATGTGCCTTGCACTGAGGTATTTTTTCGTGCTCTGTCTTGGCAACAGTTAAGCTCTAGGGTACTAGAGACTGCCTACTCCTTGTAATGGCTTGGAATAGTTAATGGTGTTGAGTTCTGGAAGAGGAAGAATCCCACTAATTGTGCAATCCTCCTGGCACTAGGGTTTGGCAGGACGTCCTCACAGTGAACCTACGCTGGGTGTGCCGCCCTTTGTAGAGTGTGATGCACAGCTTCGAGTGCCTCAGGCTGCAAGAAATAATAATTTTCAGCAGGGTGAGGGAACTTTAGTGCATAACTTCTCAGGGCTAGCATGACAATCGTGACTTTTCAGGAGATTTATGTTTACTGTAATGCGGCATCCCACTTTTCCAAAAATTTTTAGCGGTGATGGTGGTGAGTGATAAGGAGACAGTAAAGCAAGTTGACTTAATGAATGTAGTTCTAAGATTATAAAGGATTTCTTTAAAGGTGAAGTGCACAGGAAAGGAATATTTTTCACTTTGTTTTAAAGAGAGAGATTAATGCAAGTTCAGGAAGGGAGTATTCAGTTGTATCGATATGTGAAGAAGGTGCCTCTTTTGGCATAATCCCAGATGGAAATAGTGGATCATGATAACAGCATTTTAATTCATGGTTTGTCAGGACATTATTAAGTGGCAATTAAAGTGACTCAAGTGTTCCAACACACAGGTTGCTGAGGGCCAGCAGAAGATAAGACCAAGATTAAAGGAATTGAAATGCAGATCTACATTGTCTATGAAATGGTTGTGACAATACAAGTAACTTAATCCTGTTTGATGTTACTTCCATAAACTCCTATTCTCAAGAAAGCTTAATGCACAGCTCTTTTACTTCTGTGAATAGGGAATTGTAGTCTCCTTCCATTCTTTACGTCAAATTATTAGCTTGCAGCCTTGTTCCTATTTGCTCCAAGAGAAGAATGATCAAAAGTTTTCTGCTGGCTACAAGCCCTACACCCTTTGGAAATGTTCTCTTGACCATGAACTATTTTTTTCTTGGTGTCTTTTATAAATAGGAGCAAAAATTTCCAATGAGGGAAGTTCTGGTTGTACACGCGAGAACTGAAAGGTGCCTTCCAGGGAGAGTATGTACTCTTCCACAAAATCTGGGAGAAGACTGGGAAACTGTGCCCAGAGGTAGTGTATTGTGCCAGCTGCAGCCTCAACTGCAAAACTATTTGATTTGGCTGGTAGTACCGAGACTTCAAGTCCCTTCCCATCCACCTCCTTTTTAAACTTGCTCCCATATGTACTGTCTTGTACCTCTGTCCTGCAGCTACTTGCTTTTTTCCCCAAATATTTTATTAATTCCAAGCTTTTTGGTTTAGTGTAATGTCATGAAAAATCACTAAATAATTTCTTCTGGGTTGTTTGCTTCTTCCAAGGATGATGATTTTTATATTACATGAAGGAAGAAGATCTTGCCTTTTCTTTGTTCAGTTGGCCAGACAGCTCTTCTATTTGAACAAATCTTTAAAATTTAATTAAAATACAAAATAAAGATATATATTTTTCTCTTTTTGATGGGCCCTCATTTCTGCATTTGTCCTTGTAGGCTGCAAATAGGAAGAGAGATCTCTGGCTAAGTGGGTTTTCAGTAGAAGAAAGAAAATTGACTTGCACTATGTAGCTAGCTGATGATTTTTTTCTTTTATATTATTGGAAATACCAAGGGTTCAGGGAATATTCACTATGTCAGCAGCCTCGTGTCTAACGAGGTTGTTTGGACTCTGCTCTCTGAGCCAGAGTAAAATCTTTGAAACATGTTAGTCACAATTTAACTGAAAGTGGGGGAGGTTTTTAACAGTGAGCTTTAAGTAAACTGCATCTTTTTGAATTTCCTGGGCAGCTGCCTTTCTCTCTTTGATGTACTGTGCCTGGTGATGCTGTTAATGAAATGCATAATTATGTGTTACATAATAAAACAGAGCTAACATGAAGGTGCCTAATAGATTATAATGATGTGGAGGCCTGAGAAAGTAAAGACTATTGGGAGTTGTTGAAAAGTTCCTCTGGTGACAAAGATGATGTCTAAAGAGGTTTGAATAAGTGTGCTGATAAATTAATTGTGGTCTCTTTGTGTGTAAATGACATTTTTCAGGATTTTGTATATAGAGAGATTATTGAAAAAAAAAAAGTACAATTTACTGGGCTGCTGATGTATGAAGTGTCAGCGCCGAGTGCTTCCAGTGCCTATTAGAGCTGCTGGCTTTGCATAGACGGGTGCCCTAGGCAAAGACATTTTTGGCACAGCCTGTCTCACCCGTAGGATCAAAAGCCACCAAAAAAAAAAAAAATCTGGCAATATGCACAGAGAGTAAATCGCATCCTAAAGAGCAGCCCCTAGAATGCAGTCATGGAATGAATATCGATAAATGAAACATTCTGCTTTATGGCTGAAGAGTTGTAGGCGTTTTGGGACTGCCCCTAACTTCCCTCCTTCCTTTCTCTGCTTTTGTCACCTATATTTTCTCTCTCCCTCTGTATATAATCTGTATAACTTTTTCCTTTCTGAGAATCTTCAGGAACTGGTTAGTACACATAGGTATTTTTAAAGGAGAGGGTGTATAAGCTTCCAGCCCTGGACCACATGGGCTCCTGATGGTGCTGGGCTGTGGCTGGGCTTGCTTGACTGCTGCTCTGTGCTCACAAGGGTCTGTCTGCTGGGAGGATTAGCATGCAGGGAGCTCCAGTATGGATTTACAGCCTGCTAGTTACTTGGCACTAATTCCTTTGGGTGGATGATTCTAGTACCTACTAAGAGTGCTTTTGTGCAGGTTAGCTTCAAGAGTGCTTTTGTGTGAGTTAGGCAGGCTCCTTTTTGAAGGTGCAATACGCTGTTTATCACTTCCCAAGCACCAAGGGTACCCAAATGGGCAGTTACTGCAGAGTAGCTAATATGCAGTAAATTCACACCCAAGCTCACTGAGCATGAACTTCCTCATACAGCCAAATCCCGAGGCTCTGCACTTTGTCTCTCTCAGCAGGGAGCAGATGGCCCTTCTCTAAACAGGGAATACCAATAAAGCCTTATGAAGAGCACAGATACTGTGTGCATGAAGATTTGTGCCTGTCCATGTGCTTATATGAGATGACTTGAATCTAACACAGATCTTGGGTTAACTTCTGTGATTTTTGTTAAGATACCCTAAGGAGAATTTTGCTGCTGAATTGCCATAGTTTTTGTCATTAATAGACAGTTTTAGCTGCAGCTTTTGATTTCTTCCTTTTTCATCAGCACTGAGACAGCATACTTTTTATTATATGAATGACTGCATCTTTTGTGTGTGAATTTTTCTTTGTTGCAATTCCGTTTCCCAGAATTTATTTGAACTCTCAATCAATGGTTTTCTCTAGGTCTCTAAGTACTTGGATGTGGAACCAAGTCAATTTTTAGATAAGACTTTGCTTTAGGCTGGGGTTCATAAATAAGTTGATCTATAATTAGTGTACAACTTCACTTTATCTTAAGATCAAATAATGGGTTAAATTTTCGTGTAAAGTTTTACAGAAATTTTATAAGTGATTTTATCTGTTTTTTATGCATATGGCTCAAATAGATCATTGATTTCTAAGTCATCTGCATGTTTTCATTATGTTTTTGCTCTAGTATCACCTATATCCAAGAAAATTTTGAATCACTGAAATTGCCTCTCCAATTTCCATCTGTAGTGAGAGCTCTGAACAACTCCACCGGCACTATCGTTGCCAAAGTTTGAATTTACTTACGTACAAAAGATATCGCTCAAAATGCTTTTAACGTGTCTTTTTAAAAATGACCTCAGCCATCCTAGCTTGCCAAAGATAAACAGCATTTCTGCTCGACAGGCGTTAACCCTTGGAGGAAATGAAGTCCAGCGCTGGGGGCAGAGGCACTTGTTCCAAGCATTCAGAGTGCTGCTGTAGAGAGGAGCCGTCCTCCCTCCAGATCCCAGCACTCAGGAAGGCTGCAGGGCTGGGGAAAATCAGCACAAGCCTCAGGGTTTCTCAGTCGCTGATGTAAAATGCTGCTGAATGTTTCCGACAATAAAGGAGGAGGGTCTGGGCCAGGTCAGCTTGACTGTTCCTCCTAGAGGACAGAAGGGTTGGAGGAAGGGATAAAGTGGGATGAAAAACAAGAAGAGGTGGCTGGAGAGCCAGGCTCTGGTTCTTGCTGTTCTGAAGATATTCTGTATAGGTTAAAAAAAATCACTTGAAAGTGGTTTTTAGAGTTTAAGTTTCAAGAGTTTTTATATTTAGAGTTTCAGAGTGCTTTTATAGCTTTTTATAGTAATTTTTACTGTTGGTTTTATTCCAGAAGAGTTTCCTGTAGCAAGATACTTTAAAAAACCTTAAAAGGAATCCGCAATAAAGAGGTATCCATTTGCGTGAATGAGTTGCAGCAGATATGATGAAGCAATTCTTAAAATCCCACAGTTGCTGTTGTCCTTTCAACTGACATGTTCCTGTTTTTAAATAAAACAGTTGAATGCTAGGTTTAAGAGAAATTCAAAGAATGCTGTGGTGTCATTGGAAATCTCTGACTATGTCCAAGCAGAAAGGACAGTTGCATGACTCTGTTGTACATGGCTGACTATGCCATATGAGTCCTTTGTTGGGATATGCTGTAAATCATCCTGAATGTTATCTTTTCAAACCCAGAACAGAGACAGAAGGAGGGTGAAAATTTAAGTCTGGATAAATTTCCTACAGCTTATCATGCAGAAATGTGTTTATTGGCATTCTTTGAATGTAGATATTTGAAGTGCTTAACAATCTCTAACTGATGAGGTCTATTAAATGGCCATGTGCTGTAATTCACTTTGTCTGAATCGGAGAAAAGTTCCTGGGCAAAAGCCTCTTAGTCTTATGAGGAAAGGTTGCATATTTAGTCCCAGGGTAATTGCTAATGAATATACGTGTTTAACGGGATGCAATGATAGGGGAAATAGTGGGATATGAAAAGAGATTACAATTTTTACTAAAATGCTTTAGTAAGGTATCATAAGGAGAATATTCCTGTGCAGTGGTTTTCACCATGAAAAATAGTTAACCTCATTTTGAGTGTGAGACCCACTTCATTGTGGGTCTAAACAACATTAATTACATTCACATTACTCTCTATTTTGTGTAGGAGGATTCACTCTGAACCCTTTATTCAAAGCCAGTTGTACTGGTGTGCTTTAGGTCGCTTCCACCACAGGTGTTAGACATTTGCAGTACCAGGTCAGGTGAACTTGGTCTACAACCGTGGAAGTAAAACCAATTAGCTCGAGGGTAATAAAGTATTAAAACATACTACATACCTCACCACTCATCTGAACATACAGTCACTACATAGGCAGAAAGGACAAGTATACTTAGCAGAGGTGTTTTGGGTGAGGTACCACAATTTGTGCACATGATTTTCTACAACCAGAACTTCATGCCAATTCATAGGTTTGTGATTGTGGGGACAGGGATGCCTGTACCATGTCCTGTGCTGCCCAACATTGTTCTGCATGGTAGCTGATGTTCCTGCTGCTTGATCTCCTGAGCTGGACTTCTGTTGGAAGCTGCTTCATCCTTTTTCTGGCATCCTTCAAGACAACATTTGTGCAAGGAGCTTGTTCTGTCAGGAAGCAGGAGTAAGGAAACACAATTTTATATCTCCTGAGCTCACCAAGAAAAAAATTTCTTTTTGCTTTGTTTGCATTTTTAAATATTTGTCACAATGCCAATCTATTTTAAGCAATCTGCCTATTTCATCTCTACTTACTATCCTCTTCTATATCAGAATTATCACAAGCCACCTGAAATATGGGAATCAGATGTGAATTTTAATGTAGGAGTCATGCTTCAAGTGGACAAGGATGGGAGGGGGAGCTGTCACTGCATCAGCCAAGATTCTCTGGTGGAAGTGTTGATTGATAACCTATACCTGGGAAAGTAGGGGAGCACCCTTCCCCTTTCAGTGGACTGAGTTGCTTTCCACTCCCTTGTGAAAGAAATAGGTAGTCCTGTGTAACCATTGCCTTCATCTCCAGGTATATGAAAAAAATGCCAAGTCCTTTGTTCCATTTTTTCCTTAGGTAGAGTTCACAAATTATCCAGTCCTCCTCACTGGTAGTGCTGGCTGTCATGCTGGCCAAGGTGGTTGGTGACTTGTTCAGCGTATCCCTGTAGGGTTCCCTCATGAAGCTGAAATGCATTCCCTACTTGGATGTGGAACCTTTTGTTTGTTACAGGAGAAAATGGTGAGGTCTCTCATGTTGCTGATCTGTAATTTTTCTGTGTCATGTTTTTCTCAGAGGCTGTGTGGGTTCTCTGAGACATGGAGCTTAGAGAGAAAAAGGGGAAAATGGAGAACTTGATCCTGAACAAGGTCCCCATGGTGTGATGTGCTTTACAAAGAGAATGAGAGGCTCCCTTTCTCTTCAGGCTTAGGGTAGGATCTGAAATACCGCTACCACTGGAGTCCCGAGAGCAGTAAGTGCTCCATAGTGCCCAGTTGGATGCTGTTTATTAATGGTCCAGTTGAGAATCCAGCAGAGGTTTTCACAGGCCATTGTCACTGTTTCTTGTGAGCAAAAGCTGTAGAACAGAGGAACAACAACAGAGTATGTTGGAGTCTGGTTTGACTTCTGGATGACTGGTCGGGTTTCCTGTATGTTGAGTACCATAAGATGTACACTTTCAGGTGGTGATTCCTGCCATCCAAGGACAGCAACTAAAGCGAGGTAAGAAGAATTGTTTTCTGGAAGTGCTTGCATTAACTAAAGACTAAATGAATAGCTTGGAAAAAAGTTGCATGCTTTATTTATTTAATCTACATTAATCCAGCATGTCCTGTGTGTCTTTCAGTGTATGAACCAGTATCCAAGTCTCCATTTTTTCATGGCATTTATGCCAGCTAATAACTACCATTTCCTCTCCTAATTGTGGGTGCTGGGCCTGTATTTATCCTAGCTAGTGGCAACTCTGTACTCCTGTCTTCTATAAAATAATTAGCAGAAATGCTGATTCTTTGAGATGTTCTCTAGGAATTCATTAGGTATATATCCACAGCCAAAGCTATTTGCAGGATACTTCACTTTTCTCCCAGTATTGAGGTCTACTGGACAATCTTTTAGCTTCAAATGACCCTCTAGAAAAATAAAACGTTGGCGACTCACTCTATCTACATTTTCTTCCAAATGTAGCCATGTCTGAAAGGTTTTAACAAGCACATTGAATGGGTATAATCTAACTGTGTTTATCATGAGAGGAAAAATTGCCAGCAATGCAGTAGGAGGAAATAAAAACAATCTGTGACATTATGGATGACTTCTATATGTACCACGGCAGATAAAACAGAGGGGAAGAAGCCATAAAGTTTCCCATGGTATTCCAATTAGATGACAAGCCCATGGAAAGAATTATAACTGCTTTCCTGGTTCAGAGTGAGGTCCTATTCACTTGAAGGACATATATATATACATTTATATATATATAAAATTTCATTTTACTCCCACTCCTTCTTTTTTTCCTCTCCAAGCATATTAAAGAAAGTTTCTGGATAATCTGATCACAGACTATACCAATACTCTAAAGTAAAATACATAGCATCACAACTTGGTAAGGATTTTATAGCTAGACACTTTACAGACTGCCAAGTTTTAGCCTAAATCCTCTTAGACATAGTCTGAATAGGCTGATGTATATCTCAAATAGCAGATGTAGTTGCTAAGCTGCTCTCCATCATATTTAAAAAGTCATGACAGCCAGGTGAAGTCTTCAGTGACTGGAAAAATGGAAACTTCATACCCATTTTTAAGAAGGATAAAAAGGCAGACCCCAGCAACTATCACAGACAGTGGGATTGTAACCTCAGCAAGTTTGTGGATGATGAAAAGCTGAGTAGTGCTGTTCATCTGCTTGAGGGAAAGGATGCCATCCATAGGGGCCTTGGCAGGCTTGAGGAGTGGGCCACTGTGGACCTCATGAAGTCCAATAAAGTCCTGCACCTGTGCTGGGGCAATCTCTGGCACCAGTACAGACAAGGTAATGAATGGACTGAGACCAGCCCTGCAGACTTGTGGATATTGGTTGACAAAAAATCAGATATGAGCTGGAAATGTGTAATTGCAGCCCAGAAAGCTAATTGTATCCTGGACTGTGTAAAAAGAAATGTGACCAGCAAGTTTACTCTGCTCTTGTGAGACCCCACCTGGCACACTGCATCTAGCTCTGGAACACTCAGGACATGGATCTCTTGGAGCAGGTCCAGAGAAGGTCACAAAAATGATCAGATGGCTGGTACACCTCTCCTGTGAAAAAAGGCTGAAAGAGTTGTGGTTGCTCAGCCTGGAAAAAAGAAGGCTTTGGGGACACCTTGTTGCAGCTTTTTAATACTTAAAGGGGCTTATAGGAACAGTGGAGACAGACTTTTTATCAGGGCCTGTAGAGATATGAGAAGGTCAACAGTTTTAAACTAAAAGAGAATAGGTTTAGATTGGACATAAGGAAGACATTGATTATGATGACAGTGCCTCATGCCTGGCAGTGTCCAAGCCCAGGTTGGATGGAGCAACCTGGTCTAGTGGAAGGTGTCCCTGTCCATGTCAGGGTGTTGGAATTGGATATCTTTAAGGGCCCTTCTAGCCCAGACCATTCTATAAGTATACGATTTTATGTCCCTGATCTCTCCAGCACACCTCTTGGATGCTCTGTTACCCTGTTATCCTCTCAACAAATGAAGCTTCACCATTCAGCCACCTTAGGCCTCTGGGATTTGGACTGACTACCAGCCCTCCTATAGCTTGGGCATCCCAAACCCTGAATAGTGACTCAAGGGATTTCTGGTCTGCCTCCTAAAGTAAAAGATATAATAGTTGAAACAAATCATGAGGCCTAACATGAAGTCTGTGTAAGAATTTCAAGCCTTAAATCTTGTTACTTCACCTAGCATGGAAAATACACAGATTAAGACAAGGCAGTAAAAAAAATTAGTCTCTTTACATGTTACCTTATCTCTCTTTCCTCGTTGCTTCTGAGCATCCTTGAAACTTTAGCAGAAGTTATTGAGCAGCAATTCTACAGAAAGTTGTCTGACAATGAACTTTTCTTTCCATGCATTATCCCTGTGGGCCAAGGTTTCTTTTTCTTTCCCTCTGATTGATCCTGCAGATAACAAGATGCTGTGGGAGCCTGCCTATTTCCTTCTTTAGTCTTTTATCTCAGTGACCATACAGTTTATATAAGGCTCTGCTGTTTTTAAGTTCCACTTATTTGCTACACTTTAGTAGTATTTTAATATTCAAATGCCTACACCCAGATGTAATTTTGCAGAGACTGTCCTCTTCCTCTGGTTGTGTCAGCTTGGTTGAGGGTTTGCTGCTCTGGGAAAGCGTGGGTGACACAGTTACATTTGTGCCAGGTTCTGCATCTTCTTTGTTCAGTATTATTCTGAAAGATCACAAGATGTAGAAACTGTGCATTGCTGGATTCCCCAAATCAAAACAGGGACGGGGGTCAGCTATGTAGGAACTGGTAGCTAGCATGTATTTATAAACAGATGCTAAATTATATTTGTGTATGCAGAGTGAAAGATTTGGATAACTAGCAGCTTGCTTAAATGCCACATAAATTTGGATTCTTCTTCAATGGAAACTGAAAAACCTTTGGTAGCAGAGAGGAAAAGTGACAGACTCAAGAGAGCACATGATTTCAGGTCCTCAGCACTGGTAGTGTCAAAGTGTGGATCTTCTCTTACTTAGCTCCTCTTCGGTGTTAAGGACGATAAGACCTTCTGTGTTTGATCATCTTATTGATTCCTCTTACAGGTCTGGATAGTATCCCTAGGGAGAAAATGGAGAAAATACATTACACACTGAATGGAGAAGCAAAAACACCCCTTAGATGAGCAAGGTGGGGGGCAGCATTAAGGTCCAGCTCCACAAAGGAATGTGACTCCTAACTGCTGCAGAAGTCAGTGGCTACACTGAGAAGCTCCATTATCTACATGCTGACTGTGAAGACATCTCTGTAAATACTGTTATGTACAGAACTGGTGGAAGTGAGACCTGGATCTTCACTGGTATTTCACTACTTAATTTATATTTAGGCAGTGTCATCTCTGGATGCTCTGCTTCCTATGGAGCAGGGAAGCTTAAGATTTGTTTTCTTAATACTCATTATATTTCTGGAACCTCATTGATCACCCTGCCTATTTTATTCTGTGCTCTGGGTGATAAGGCTCCAAACACAGCTGTATCTATGGCAGGGCTGCTACAGTGCACTATGATTTCCAGCTATATTGCACACCACTGTAAACACCCCCCTTATAAAATCTGGTTCACTGGAACACTCAAAGCTGCTGGCTGCCAGGGAATGTTCCTTAATGAGGGTAAGGAGTACTTGAACACATCTATGACTTGGCAACCCTTCCTGCTTTTTATAAGCTACTATACACTTCAGAGAGAAAATATCTTAGAGGCTACTTTTTAATAGGACAAGTTTACTTAAGAGCTGAGTGGAGCTGGTGCCAGTAGTTCTGTTTTGTTCTAGCTTAATATTAGCCTTGTCAAAGTTCTTATAGCGTCTCCTGGGTGTTTCTGTATTGCATACCATATAAAGCTGGTTTTGGGAGCCAAGAATTTTGGCTGGAATACATATTATAGTGGTCTCATTATATTTTTCTAAAGTGTATCAGAGGTGGCCCTATATTAAAGATCCATGGAGCAAGGCTGATTTTTTTTTCTTTCTCCCTTCTAGTTTTGCCTTAGCCCACACCGCAGACATCGGATCCAAAATTTGAGCCAATCCAAGTTTGAGGGTTATTTGGGATCCAAGGTCTTGGTTTGGCCTGTAATAAAATTTGGGTAATTAGTGATTTTTCTTTTTTAGATGATACCTTGGATTTTGAAAATCACCAGACTTTTGGGAGAGTGCTTTTGGTTTGGGCCTGCACTAGCAACTGCTACATGAAAAGATTCCTTTCTTGTCTTGCTGACATAAGTATTCACTCAAAAACAGCTTGCCAACATGGTGCAACATGTGGTGCATCCTGTCTTGCCTCTCTGAGATGATGTGTGTTTTATAACTGCTTGGTGCTTTCTTACTGACAGACATCATTAGGTGGTGGACTTGGCAAAGTTTTTGCATCAGAGAGCATCCAGCCCATCTTTTCTAGAGTGTCTGTGGGGGAAGCTGGATCCTTTTCTGGCTGCACAAAGGAAAAAGGGAGCTGCTGTAACAAGGCCATGCTTTGTCTCAGGAGAATCCTCACTACCACAGAAAAGATGAGGAGAAGGTGTTGAGATGTGGGTGAGATTTCTTAAAACTATGTTTGGGCTTTAGGCCTATGTCAGGTTTAAGAAAACATGGCAAAGAACCATTTTTATTCCCTTTTTTTGCCTATTCTCCTGTGCTGGGTTTTGAGTTTGGTGTGATCCCATTACCCGAGAAGCAGCTGTATGAGCCATAAACAGTGGAATTGAACCCCTGACAAAAATACTGTGGCAGAACCAGGTGCTGCTTCATGTGCAGGGAAGAGCAGCAGCACAGCCTTGCCTTGGTCTCAGTGTGGTGCTGTTCGTGGTGCCCTTGTGGGATGGGTGAAAGGATACATTGCTCCCTCTGTACCTGCAGCCGCTCTCTGGGGCACAGTGCAGCGTGTCTCCCTTCATGATCCTCTTAACCTGGCCAGGGGCTGATGCCAGCTTGCTTCTCTGTACACCAGCTTTCAGACTGTGCTTGCAACCAGGTTATCCAGAACTGCTCCTGAAAGGAGCAAAACAAAGTGAAGAGTTGATGCGCATGAATCTGTGTGAGGAAGGTTAATCTGAACATGAATGGAAGGCAAACTTCCAGCTGGGCAGAGTTACTGGTGTAGATTAACCCAAATATTTACGTTATGGAGGCATGCTTTTCTGACAGGTGGTGGTAAACAAGGCTACTTAGCTCTGTAGTTTTCAGAAGATCTGATTTTCTCTCTTTATAGGAGTTTTGAAAAAAACCCCAAAACTCAGTGACACTGAATGAGCTACAAAGATGAACTAATGGGCCTTTTCAGCTTTAATCCTAGAGAACAGAGACACTGTTTTCTACTGTTAAATTTCACCCCAAATTTCAAATTTTTCATGAAGTGATTTCAGCAACCAAATCCATTAGGAAAAAAAGTCACATGCAAACAGTTTAATCGTATTAGTGGGAATATTCAAAAGAGACAGGGAAAGGAAGGCTATATGGAGGGAAGCAGGAGGAGTTCTCTTTTCAGGCCTGCCCCATTTTCTCACATTGTTTTGGCCAAACCAATTCATTTTTTCAATATTCTTAGTTACAGAGGGGAGAACAATGCCTCCATGTCTCATGAGGCTTTCAGCATTTGTTGTCCTTGCCAAGTATTGTCAATTTCTTAAACAAAAGGCCTTATGTAAAGGCAAAATTTCTTGTGAACTCTAGAAGATGATTTTTTACCTGCTCTCATTTTGACTATTTAATGAAGCTACTACCTAAAGGTACTACACGAATCAAAATGATTTTATCTATTTAGATTGGTGAAACCATATAAAGAAGCCCAAGATTCCACTTGCATTACTGTTTATTTTTAGACCAGACTCTGAACAAATGAAACAAATTGCCTTTCCCATGCTAGAGTAAATACCAACAGATATAACTCTTCCTCTGATCTAAAATAAACCTTTCCCAATCTTAGCCATTCCCTTTCCTAAACTGTCCAGGATGAGAGCTGGCACTGTGCCCTCCAGGTTTGGAGCTGCAGGCTTGTACAGAGCAGTGGGTGAGGAGCAAGTGTGGAGCTGGCTGGGGTCAGGGAGTGGAAGGGCTGGAGGGGTTTGATTGGAAGGGCTGGAGGCTGAGTTACAGCACACTGCTGACCTACTGCCCTTGGAAGTGCACTGGTAGTTACTGCAGTCCTCATAACCGAGGATATACAATAGAAGTTACGAACACAGGGATAGTGAAGACAAGCCAACAATCTGTCGGATTGAAATCCTTGAAGGACCTCGTAAATACTTTAATGTTTACACAGGGCCTGTATATTTTCACAATTACCTTTCCATGAGCCCAAAATGTTCTACACTGGAATGTTTTCAGGCTTTAAGAAGTTATAGTTTCTGATACATCTGAAAACTGCAGGCTCAGCTTCTCTATTGGCCCATTTTTTCTCATGAACAACTAAAGCTGGATGCCTTTCTACCCCCAAATATGCAGAATGTAAATGGTGAGTTCTACCAAAATTATGTATTGATTATGATCACAGTGTGGTAAGAAGAAAATGGTTTGAATTTACAAGGGAATGTTGTACCATAAATTTGCAAAAAGATGGATCTACAGTATTTGCCTCTATTATAATTAAGAGGTGATAAGAGAAATTACTTTTCTGTAGAGAGATTTTTGAGAGAAACAAACCTATAAGAAGTTTGAAAGGTTTGAGGCAGTTCCTTAAAACCTTAGGGTGAAAGTTTGGAGGCATGAAGACATAGATCATGTATAGGGAATTTTGAAGCTGTTCCTCTGGTTTCTGTCACAAGGTGCTTCTCTTTTCTGGCCAAAACAAGATCCCTGTTGGAGTGTGAATGGGACTGTCATGGAGCTGGCACACCTGCTGGATGTATTAGACATGCAGTGACAATGGATTGGCACTTAATATGAGGCTCTGGCTCTTGCTGTGAGGTCCATTGTGAATTGGCTCTAAGGTCCATAGTGAGTGTAACCACAGATCCCTTTTGGCTCATGGACAAGACTTTCTGCCTGATGTTGAGGGAGGGATAACAAATCCACAGTGACTTTCGGTGGTGTTTTCTATTTCTGGGGAGTCCTGAGAAACCAAAAGAAGTGACTTCTGCACACTTTCTGCAGAAGGAAAGGCGCTGAAGCAGCATCTGGAACTAATAACCTGTGTTTCACAGCTCACTGGTGGGCAGCAAGGGAGCCGCTCCGGCTCCAACAGGCTCTTACGTAAAACCTGCACACAGCGATTTTCAGCTGTGGGAAATTTGAAACGGCTTCTGCTGGCCCAGTGAGGAGGAGACTGCCTGGCTCCCTTTTGGTTCACCTGGGACCACAGGCTCCCTGCAAGGGCATCACCGCAGCCTTCAGATGTGGTAGCACGCAGGTGGAGCGTGCACATACACACACAAGAAAATCGCATCCAGCCATCAAACAGGGTATTCCACTAATTGGAAAGTCTGTTCTGGTGTCTGGCCACCATTTGGCAGATGCTGACAGTTTCCACATAAAGCCAGCCAACCTCACCAGAAAGCCAGCTGTGCGGCTGATTTCATGAAGATGTCATTGAACAACTGTTTGAACTCCTTCAAGAAATGGTGGGTCAGATTTGAGGCAGGCTGGAATCCCCTGGGAGTCTTTGCTGGATGCGGGAATACAGACATCCATTGACGTAATAGTTACACCTCAGTGTTCCTGAGTTGCATGTAAGGATATCATCTTCATTCTGGCACTGGGGACTCTTTCCAAGTTCACCTTAAGCTGAAACAGAGTCTCTTTGCTGTTCACATATATGTCACTTTTTCTGTTCCTATAAGTGTTGCCACGTCCTCATAAATATTGGTAGGTTGTCATAATGGTTGCCATGATGAAAGGAGTGACTTATTAAAAAAGAAGAAACAGATGGCACAAAATACTTCAATGAATTTCAACATGTTTGAGAAATGAAATACCCCTTTTAGAAATATCAGTTTTGTGAAGGTGCTAAATGCTATTTCACACAGTTGCAAGGGAGGTTTTTATTCAGTACACTGTGTGTACACAGAGTGACAGCAGAAGTAAGGCAAAAAAAAAAGATACTGAATGGAGTAGTTTTATGAAAAGCCATGGAGAGATGAGCCATATGAGCCACAGAGACATAGTTTCATTAGCTGCTGCCATTCAATACATGGAGCTCTGACAGTAGATGAATAGGGCACGAAAGCCACGTTAGGCAGAAGAAGCCTGAGGAAGCTGAATCCTGATGTTGGAGAGAAACAAGGAAGGAGAAAGAGAAAGCAAGTCATATAGACAAAAATTCTGTTCCCAGAATTGTGGGTGCATACACTGACTACATTTCATTATAAAGACACTGTCAGGTGCAGAGAGACAGCCACTTATTTCCTGGAACAGCAGAAAGTAATACCAGCACCAAGGGTATTATTTTTAACACATTCTGCTCTTGTAGTAGA
This sequence comes from Irena cyanogastra, assembly GCA_013397155.1. Taxonomy (NCBI): domain Eukaryota; kingdom Metazoa; phylum Chordata; class Aves; order Passeriformes; family Irenidae; genus Irena; species Irena cyanogastra. The sequence continues at coordinate 436,725 of VWZV01012948.1, read as the reverse complement.
GGGTCCTTGCTGTATGTCTTAACTGAGGAAAAAATATGTGCTGCATGTGAATGCCATGTAAAAAGCAGGGGAATTAGTTAAAGGAATATTTTAGTGGATTATGAAAATTTGTAGAAATTTGTAGCTCAAAGTATTTTTATGAAAAATTATTTATGGTTCCTAATGCGAAAGAGCTATAAGAGGGATACAGTTCTTTTAGAAAAGGGAATGCTGAAGTTTGCGGGGTTAAATGCCTTTCCCAAGGAAGCTGATTGTACAGCTGGAAGGAGAAGTGCTTTTGCTTGAAATTCTGGTTAAAAATGTCAAAACCCTATATTTAGTGGACTGCGAACAGGGTGTAATCTGTATCTCTAGGTAACTAATGTTGTGTTTTAATAACCTGACTACACTTTTCCACTATGAAGTGTCTGATTCTTGGAGGGACTGAGAAATTTGAAATGTTTGTCATATTTTTTTTCCATCTGTTTTACTTTAGTTTACTTGTTCTGTAATCTATTAGACCTAAATCTCGATACCCATTTTGATTAAAACATCAACTGATAATCTGTGCCTGATTATTAAAACACGTACAGCCGTCACTGTCCATTCCCAAACATTTTAAAGCCAGAGTTTTTAATATACTAGTTGGTGCTTTCTTGGACCAGAGAGAGTGGAAAAACTAAGGTGGCTGGTGCAGTACATGAGGGTGGAGGCCCTGAATGAAGCTATTATAAAAACTGTCTCACAGGAGATTTCCTCTCTTCTTTCCAGTTTGGATTAGATTTTTTGGCATACTTTTGCAAGAAACTCATCATGTCTTCACATTCAAACTGCAAAAGCCAGCTTAGTACTTTGCAAATTTCCCTTGGAAATTGCTCTGCAATGCTCCATCCAGAGAAGATGCATTTCCCTGTTTGTTTGGTTATAAGCAAGATCATGAGGCACTTATTTTAGCATTCAATTTACTCACTTCTCTCACTTCTCTCTTTTCCATTCCTATGGAAGTTTGTTTGAAATATTTCTTTGAATTTAGATAGCTTGTACTGGTGTCATTTTGAGAAATGACTTTCTTTGCCTCTGGTTGGTTACAATGCCAGGGCAGATGGATTTAACACAAGCTTAACCCTTTTGTTTTTGGAAAAGATTAGTACAGGCTTAGATAATAACTTGGAAAATACAAGGATAGCTGAATCACTGCCATTCTTAATACAGTAATAATCAGTAATCTGTTCCAGGGTTAGCCCATTAGACATCGAGCTAGCTAATCTGACATTGGATCCTTCTGCCTGTGCACACTTATGCACATTCATATATGCTCCCTCTTGAGCTGGCTCTGCATTACTTGCAGGGGTCCTTCTCTCCTGATCATTCAGCTGAACAGCCTTGGCAGCAGGGTGTTTGCTCCTGGCCCACTGAGAACCTGGTTGCTGCATCATCCCCCATGTCCTGGAGATCCCAGATGAGGGCTCATAACCCCCACAGCTGAGGTGAGAACCCATTTTGGATTCTCTGGTGTTTCTACCAAAAGTGGGCTTTTAGAGGTCATGTCTGCTGGATGCCACTCTTCAATGGCCACGGTGCAGCACCTTCTGTTGGACTTGCAGAGCTGGTTGAGACCAGGTGTGCCCCAGACAGCTGCTTGTTGGAAATGAGGCATTTCCACACCTGCTGCTAATCACATGGAGAAATACCCAGTTCTGGACAGAAACACCAACTGAGTTTAGATGCCTTCAGGTTTGGGTGGAAGTAGGGAGCAGGCACTGTCAATAGCTCTGAATATTTAGATGCCCGTACTCCTCTAAATACTGACATGGCTAATGAAGGCTGCTAAATGCAATTCGTAATTTGTTTTTGGATTGTAGTGTGAAAACTTAGTCAAGAACTATGACTTCTATATTTTTACCTATGGTTTTGCATGTGGTCAGTTGAGGCTGTGGTGGTTAAGTTGCTGTTTGTATAGTTCAACCATGTGGATCCACTTCCACGATCCTTTACCTGTTTATCCCAAGGTCACATTTATAATTCATTTATTTGTAGCTAAATGCCCTTGCATAAACAACTGCATCTATACAAAGCGGGTAGAAGCTGCTGTTCTTCTAATTTAGTATTATTTTATACTGATGGTGCTGGTGGGAAAAACTTCTTAAGAATGAAGGAAAAAAAGATAAAGGAACAGAAAAGCAAACTCTTGGAAGAAAATCTCCAAACATTCAACATTTTCCCCATCTTTCCCTCGTCCTACTTGCCCCAGTCCATCTCTTTTCCAAAAGGCAAAGACCTTTTTAACTCTGACCTTTGTTTCTTTCTTGTTCTGCAATTTTTCAGGCATTAAAGAGAGACAATTTACCAGCAGATTATGAGACCTTGTGGAAATCCATTTTTCTTTAGTGTACAGTAGTTGTTAAACACACATAACTTTCAAATCCTCTCTGGGAAATAAGCAACAGGGAGACATTCAGCCAACCCAAACAACACATTTCACGTAAGTGCTGTCCTACCAAAAGGCCTTTAGACTGAATAGCTAAATGTCCTCTCATTTAAGGATATTGAGGGAGCCAGGATCAGGGGATGCTGGGAAGCTTGTTGTCTTACAGTCAATGTAAATATTTGTAGATATTCTGAAGGAACTCTGAACCCTGCAAAACTTCTGGCTCCTGAATTAACCATAAGGATTTCTCACTTAGTTTAGTGTTCAACTAAAATAGAGACAGCAAGGAGTCGAGGCCTGGTCTGCCGTGCAAAGTTCCACTGAAGAGTGATTTTCAATAGAGCTAATTAAACAAAAGCACATCAGTAGCATGCATGCACTTACATCAAAGCACACATAGATTTTATAGGTTTAATTTAACTTTAAATCAGCTTAAATGTGTCTATTTCATGGGCTAGCACTGAGTGGAGCAAATCAATTTTAAATTTAATTGAAGTGGTGTTCTTTTCCAATTTAAGGAGGCCTTACAGCCTGTTCTGTTTCCCTTTATTGATCTCAATGGTATTCTAAGAACATGCTAAAAAACCCTTTATTTTTCACACAACTTGCTTGCAAAACTACTGAATTCAGTCATCTGCACACGATTAACATTTTTGCAGTACATATGTACTGTTCTGTTTTATAGTGAGATCCATACTGGCATGTAATTTTTGGATAAACTTTTTCATACTTTGTTTTCACTAAATGTCTTGTTGAAAAGAAAATTGATGGGCCTGTGACAAGTACTTAGAAATATTTTTTATGACTTTTAAGGCAAGGAAGAAAATAATTTGTATTTAAATGTAAGCAATTTCCTGTGATGTTGTGAATTTGTTCACAATGGGGTAACCTTAAAGTGATAGATAGTAAGAAAGCTAATATAAATAAATAAACTGTATTTATAATGTAGTAGCAGCTACAGATCATCATAATAGTGTGGCTTGTTCAATACTAGAATGAATATTCCATTTTTCTAGCAAAATGAAATGTATTTTAAAGAAAGAACTTTCTAGTGTCAGAAAATGCATTAATAGTAGAGACTAGAACAGAATAGCTCTAATACTTGCCAATGTTCATAACACATGTGAGCAATTTTAACATCCTCCAACCTGAGAAGTTCCCCTTACTTAATGAGCCTGTCCTCTTAATTGCTCAAACTTCTGACCATACTCAGACAAAAAAAACCACCACAAATATTAAGCAACCCCCAAAACATCCTCCTGAGAACTATTTATACAAGATGCAGTGGTCAGTCAGGGCAGTAAAACAGTGGTTTACAAGAAGCCCAAATAAAAACTAGGGCTGTCCTGAGCAGGATGGCCTGTGGCGAGTCAATGGGTAAACATTTTCAGGGCAGAAAGAAAAAAAAGGGAGAAACAGCCTAAAACAGATGAAGGAAGGTCTGTGAATAAATCCAAGCAAGCAGCGTTGCCTGTGTTCTCATGCACCTTAATCCTTGTCATGTGTTTGAATTGGAATTTTGCTTTTCTCCCACCCACCTCTAAGTCCTTTTACTCATTTGAAACTTACATAAAATATGGAATAAATCTATTAGAAGAAAAGTTCTCTTGTGCAGCAGGTTGTCAAATGAAGCCTCCATGTTATGATTAGATCTGTTATGGTTAGATCTTTAACAATTTATTTCAATGGGAAAGCTTCCATTGGATTTAATAGCAACAGGGTCTGAACTACATTTTCATTAATCATTTCAAGACAGTTTGCCATTCAGGAATATTGGCTTCTTATCAAATGAACTCTTTTAGTTAGATCATAAGGAGATTGTCTTTGTTCCATGTTATATCCAGTCCCATGGATGTGGTCTTGAAAGCAACCTGAAACTTGGATATCATAACTTTGGTGAAATAGCCTTAATACTTTAACACATTATGCTACTATAGTGAATTATATTTTGGGAGAAAATGTTCTCACATGTCCTATAAAAGACAAATTTACACTGGATCTATTTTTGTAGTGTGGCTACAGCTCTGTGTCTCTCTTTGAGGTAAATTTATTGAAGTAAGACAGACCTACTTGATAAAATCCAAATGTAACTACACTGCATTTTTCCATAAAAAGTCATTTTCAGCATGGTAAATGAAATGTCTTTGCTTGAAATTGCATTTCAAAACCAAGGCCTTTGTTGCATCAACACAAGTGTGCAGCAGCAGTGGCACTCTCCAGCTTTGCAAAGTGTCCTTTGGGAGGCATTTTAGCAAGCTGGTGGTTGTGAAGGTTAGCAAGGTTTTGGACACTGTTTTGCACCATATTCTTGTATCCAACGTGTCCAGTCTAGAGGCTGAACAATCAGATGGTAAAATACCTGGTGGGGTGGCTTGCCTGAGAGGGCGCTGATCAGTGGCACATGCACTGCCTGGAAGCCTAACAAGGGGAGTGCTGCAGGGTCTATCTCTAGAACTGGCCTGTTCAACATTTCCATAAATGGCTTGGAGGAGACAGGGGACTGTGCTTGCAACAGAATTGCAGATGTTGACAAACTGGAATGGTCAAGGCTGCACCAGTCATGCTGTGAGGCTGCACAGCTGGGGTTTGTTCATCCTGGAGATGAGGTGGCTTTGGAGGCCCCTAACAGTGTGTCCCCTCCTCCTCACCCCATAACTGCTGGAGGTCATTGAGGACATGGAGTTATGGTCTCCACAACAGGGCATGGTGGACAAGGAAAAATGGTACAAGTTGAAATGAGATGTTCATACCGGATACGAGGAAATACCTTCCCACCATGAACACAGTGGGGTAGTGGCACAGGCTGCCTGGGGTGGTTGCACAGCCTTCACCCTTTGGGAGTCTTTAAGACCTAACAGGAGAAATGTACATTGTTTGAGCTCATGGTTGAGTCCACCTTCAGCAGGAGGCTGGTCCAGAGAACTGCTGAGATCCCTTCTGACGTGAACAATCCTTCATTCTTGTGATCCTACAGGTGCAACTACAGTTTGGCTTGGTGTTTACCTGAGAAGCAATATATTGGTAAAGGCTTTCTTTTGCCAATTCTTTTTAAAGATGCCTTGGCCTCGTAACAGTCTTGCATAAAACAACTCTTTTGCCTGCTTGTTTCCTACAACCTCAATGCAAAAGTATTCTTCACACTGACAGACAAGACTTCATGAAAGAAATGTCACTGATGATGAGCAGTGAATTAGCACAGCCCTTACTGTGTTCTTACCTCTGCAAAAGCTCACTGATGATAATGCAAGGTGTATAGTGGATGTAGGCAATACACACACTTCATAATCTCAAACAAAACCAAGATCACAGAAGCATATAATGAGATATCCCTCACCTTTTTATAAGTGGCTGATTTGACAAAACAGAAGGAAATTTCATAGGTTTCTGCAATAGCGTGGAGTATTTGCTCTCCGTGCAACAGAAAAAAACTGTGAAGTTGTGAAGACTGAAAATCTACACTCTGCTAAGAAATACGCTCTAGAAATTGCTGGAATGAAACAGTAGTCACATTATTCCTGTATAAAAACCATTTGGGTTTTGTACATAGTTAATGTGATTCAGGAAGCAGCTATTATCATTAATCATGTTTTCACATTGTGTTCACTGTGCTAGGTCTATCATATTCCTAGACAAAGCTCAAGGCAGACAAACAGAGATTTTTATCTGGCCTATGGAAATGGAAAAGAGGCAGAGGATGAGCACGAATCCATTTCATTTAGGAACAATGACATGCCTTTGCTGGAGTGTTTTACACAACAAGCAACCACAGTGGCACAATTCTGACAGCAGCTTGTCAGCATCTATGGTTCCCTTTGAGTTTCACCACTTGTACTTCATTAATTGGTAGAACTCTGAGGTTAAGAATGAAAAAAAACACATCTCTTGAGGATTTAAAAATTTTGTTTATTCTGCAACCACCCAATTTGATTTGCAAGGTAAATTACTTCTCATTTTAACTCAGAAACAAAATGCAGTTCGGAGAGGTTAATTTTTTCCATAAATTGGTGTTCTTGGTCCCTTGAAATGTGGCTCTGTAAGATGATGTTCTAAATTTATATTGCCTGCAGTCTGTTTCATATAATTGCGGATGGGTATGACGTGTTTTGATGCACATGAGATTATTTTTTTGGGGATTCATTTAAATCCATCCCAGTTTAGAAGAAGAAACTTGTCTCAGGTTTGTAGGTGCCATGTATGAAGTGCATTGTCTTCTCAGCTCATTTACTCTTAGACAGGTGGTCATATAACAAACCATCAGAATAACTGGCTTAAAAAAACAACCTTGTGTCTGTCAGGAAGGAGGGCAATAAATATATGGAAAGAGTTACTTTTACCACAAGGATTAAAGGTACCATGGTAAAACAGGACGTGGGCAAATGTACGCTCTAGTTGTCTCTGTCTGTGGTTTGTGTCAGCCTGTTTCTGACCAGGAGGTTCTGGCTTATGGTGTGTCCAGATGACAGTCAGAATAATTCATGGTTTTTTTTTTTTTTTAATAGAAATTATGAAACAAGCTTATAACTAGAGCAGTTACAAGATTCTGGCCGACTATAATTCCATAGAAATTTTAAATTAAATTTAAATTTAATTTTTTTCTGCTTATATTTTGCAGAATATATTTTTTCCATTTCACCCAACTGTCAGAAATAGTGGGTGCACGTGTTTTTCAATTTTGTACGTTCATCTTTCCTGAAACTTTGCCTAGAACCTGAAAATTGTTAGAAAATGCTGGAAGAATCTTTATATGATTTGTGAACTATCTTTGAAAGGGCAATTTTTCTAGCTGCTACTGCTGCAAAAAACCAACCCCATTGCAATGATAAGCGTAAGCACGAATTTCTCCGAAGTGCTTAACTTTAATCTATTTGATATCATCCAGAATTCCAGAGGATTTCAGCTCAGATTAAAAATCTTTTCTTAACATGAAAAGTCATGCAAATTGATAAGTGGGTCTTACAACATCCTGCCTAGGATGACCAAGTCATGCATATGGTAGAGTTTATCACGTATCTCACACAAAGCAAGGCAATGCTTGATAAGCACTTTTATTGGGTAATTACATTTTTTTTTTTCTACATTTGCAAACAAAGCAGATTGATTTCCATCTTGAAGTAATTTACTAACACATTATAAACTCGTCAAACGCTAACGTGGTGCAGTATGCCATTTCCTGTTTACTGTGTAATCCTTTGGCTGTCTGCTTTGTGTCTTGCAGGTTCAACCTGGAACTGTTCTCTGCCAGGGACGCCATGGAGCCTGGCGTCAGAGCCCTCCACCTGAAGGAAAACATTGCCTCCCTGGCTTGACTTCTTGCAAATTCAAGCCATGGCTGATTCCCAGTGGTTTGCAGGCCCAAGCCAGAACGTGCAGAGGTGTTCCAGGGAACTATTAAAAGGTAAAACTGCTATCAAATTGATGTCATGCGATGTTTCTGGCTATTTATCAGATTATTTTCTTGTTTTTTTTTTTAAGCATCTGTTTGTGAAGATTATTGGGGATGTATATGAAACTTGTTCTTATTTTCTTTAGCATGAAAAGCAGGTGTCCTTTAAAGAAAGGACCCAGGTCCTTTCTAGCACAAGCTTATCTATTGCATCAGGAATTTATGGAAACGGCAACAATGAAATGATCTTATGGGACCAGCAGAAAAAGGGAAAAATGCCCTTTGGAGCCTTAAAGGTTCACTGAAACAGTAATTTAAAAGGATTTGAATCCAGTTACTCATGACATTTCCCATGCCAATTCAAAGCTGGCTCGCTCTTTCTTTGCATTTTTTTTTGTTTTATTAGTGTAGGCTTTTACAGGAAATGAGTTAACATAAATCATATTACAGACAAGATAAGCAACAAAGTCACTGGAAGTAACATGCTAGGGTAAACAAGAATCAGACTAAAGGAATCCTTGCCATATGGGGCACTCTCAAAAGGCATATAAAATCTCCTGATAAATGAAGTATTTGTGGTACTGTATTTCATATGACAGCAAGAGTGAATTCATCCTTTTAGGAAGGGATATTAAGACTGTCCTTTGAGTGGTGGGTCATGAGTGGGAGAGGCAGTGACTTAATTTTCACCTTGAGTATCCTAGAGAAAAGGAGAAGATGCATATGCACCTCCTACTGCATTGGAGTTCACACAGCAAAGCCCTATGAATTCTGCTTCCAACAACAATAAAACTGGACACATGAAATAAAAACAGATGGCCAGTTTTCTTTTGTAACATCATAATTTTTCATAATTTTCATGGTTTATTTTGTTTTGAATGGCTGCAGTATTCTACATCTTTTCTTGTAGAGAGTTTCTTTTTTATCCACTTCTCTTTTATCGCCTTAACTACATGGCACTTGGAGCTACCTGTGAGCAAACATGGATAAAAGTATTTTTTTCTGTCAATGTGGATGGTAGAAAAAACTATCTGCGCATCCTTGGTGGAGATTTGATTAGGACTTGCCCATTTGCCTACTTTATAACAAATTTTCAAGGATGAACTACCAGCAGCTGAGTGAATATGTAATAAAAATTTTGAACTAAACCTTTTAGGAAGACAAGTATCTTCTTCAATGAGAATTGTACAGTGGGAATTGTTTGGGTTTCAGTGGTCTGGAGGAGTAATGACATCAATAAGTGCAGTATTGTATACTTGTGTATGATACATATACTTGTTTCCTCACAGCGATGGTATCATAAAGATAATTAATACAAAATGTTCTAAGGCCCTAAAACCTAAATTTCTGAGTGGTAGTCTGCAGTGTGTACTAGTCTGAAAATATTATAGGGCATAAACTAGCATGCTTTTTTAGTTCTCAGCTGTTCACAGCAATAAAACTAGAAAGCACACTAGCAACAGCTACAGCCAAAGTTCCTTTAAAATTCACTTTACAGGCCCAGGCTGCTGAGGCATATGCAGAGTTCATGTAGATACTGTCGTGCTTTATAATGCAGAGCAAATTGGTGTTGGGGGAAGCAAGAAGGTGGAAAGAAAGGCTGATACTAGGACAATCCAAAGAGAGCTGCCTGTAGAGAAAAGCTGATGCTCCCTGAAAATTCTGGTAGGCTTGTGGTTTTCCCAGTCCTCAGAGCTCTTTCATGATACATTCTGTTGGAGCCTTTTCAAAGGGATGAAGGAAGAAGTTTGTTTCCCTGTCACTTTCAGCATAAATGAGCTGTTATAATGTTTTGAATAAAACCAAGATAATATTATAAATGGTTGACAAAGAAGAATCAAATAGCTTTTTTGGCTAGTTGGTACCTCCAGTGAAACACATACAGAGAGGTTGTCTGGGAGCAAGAATTGTGTTCTAGGGTGCTCTGACAACACCCCTTCTTGCCCCAGTGTTTGCCCAGTGATGAATTCTGAATGCCTTGTCCCCAGCAGGGACCACAGATGACTTTGCTGTTCTCACCAACACTGGGAAGGGAATGCTCTGCAGCCATCCTCTGGAACAAACCTCCAGTAATACGTGTCATGGAATTCATGTATTCATGACCAGAAGCAGTTAGGGTTTAGGTTTTCCATCTTACTCATAAAATTACAGCTCTTGCAGCACGTAACTCTTAAGACCAAGATGACAAATTCTGTGAACTCCTTAAAGGAGAAGGATGCTGTTCAACCCCTTACCCTATGAGACCCAAGGAAATCCCATATGGATGTGACATGACCACAGCAGAAAAATGATAAGTTATTTACCCATCTTATACATCAACAATGTTAAAGTGGAGGATGTGTGGCTTGCCTGACATATCTTAAAAAGGTGGCTTGGGGAAGATGTAAAAAATAATTGCCATGACGTTTTTATTGAGAGTTGCCTTGGATGTAATTATTGATTCTTAAATATGGTTGTTGTTTTTTTTCCCTCTGGAATAAAAATATTGTTATTAGGTTAAAAAGAATGGAGTAACAAGCTAATGAAGGGAAAGAAACAAACAATCTGCTAAGCTTGCATGAAGGCAGTGACAGCTCATAATTTTTTAATAATGTTTCTCATTTATGTTTTTTGTACCATTTTTTTCTCATTAAATAAGCATGGACAAAACACTGTAAATTTGGTCCAAATGTAAAAGTTATTCAGTACCTGGCCACACTTGGAAACCGTAGCAATGAGAGTTGCTGTACACGGACGAAGTGTTGTTATGTTTCATAACATGTAAAAATGACTCTGACCCTTTGAAGAAAAAAGGTCAATGCCAGCTCTTACAAAAGCAAGGATGGTGGCCAAGTGATGTTGGCTGGAATTTCCATGGGCCTACAAATGCACCTTAGTGTTGGCCTGTAGCAAACTGTAGATATTTCAATTTTATTAAAGAAAAACACAGACGTGGCTCCCCCTCTCCCCCAAATCTTCCAGATCTGCATAGCGAGACTAGATTTTTCTCCTTCTCTTTGTGATCTGGATGGTTACCCACTGGGGATCAAGATGAGATCACCAAACACATCTTTCCATGGGTGACCTAAATCTGAAGCTGTTCTCTTCCTCAGCTGAGCAAGCAGTAGAAAATATAAACAAAAGCAACTACTAAAGAAAACTTCTTGGCTTTAAAATTGTTAAAGAGGAAGCAAGCTGCAGTTGAGAAGCAAGTTTCCAAAACAAGGATCTCCTTAGAGTAATACATTTGACACTTTGCCACAGTAAGAGCTCTGTGCATGCCTGGGAAACCCTTGCAGAATGTGTGGCTACACGTTCCTCAAACTGAACTCTGCAAGTGTTTCCTAGGCAAGCACAGAATGTGCTGGTGAACTTGATGCATTGGTGGGGTTGATCAATTTGCTGTGTGCGGCGCAGAGGGCTGAGGAACGGGCTGGCCCCCTTCATTTCTCCCACAGTAGCGATGATACTTGCACATCAGAACAAAACAGGCTATTCTTTTGCACTGCAGCTGAAATGCCTCCCCTGTTGCCCCCAGTGACTGCAGCTGAGCCGAGCTGTTACGAATGTGTTAGCCCCGAGTCCGCTGAGAGCTATAAATGTCATGCCCTCAATGACATGCCCTCCTGGCTAGGTGGAATTCATTCTTCAGAGTGACCTGAGGATAGGACCACTGCCTTCCTTCCCAGGCCGTTTCTGCCAGAGAAACAGCATGAGGCTGTAAATGCATGTTGAGGAATTGTTGGGAGGTCCCTTGGCTCTCTTTTGTCTTGGCTGCTCTAGACTGTGGCTCCAGATCCTCCTCCAGTGGGAAAAGACAGAGTTATGCTTCTGCCTAATTTCTGTGAGACCAAATCTGAAAAAAGAGCTATTATTTCATTTCTACATATGTTACAATGTACTGGTGCAGGGCCATCGTGGGGCAATGAAGTGGTTCTTTGACATGATGAAGAGATTAGACATATCATCACTTGTTTTTTGCTGCTCCATCTCTTTTGCCAGAGGTTACTTCATAATGTAAAGCACAGTAAAACCAGAAGACATGGAGGATTTGAGGAGAGAAGCTGTAGGTAATGAATTTCTTTTCCCTGTCTGTGGACATGTCTGGGATATAACACGGAGGGTGATGATACTCCATGGCCAGCAGCAGCACCTTTGCTGACATGCTTTGCATCCTCTGACTGCTTCCCTCTACAGGCATGTGTAATGGATGACAAGGTGCTCTCTACCTGGGTGCTTTTTTCTTTGGGACGCTGTTTATTCCTTGTTTTATGTAGGTTTCCTGCATATTTGTGACTGATGAATACCATGTTCCTCTCAGGGACTGTTCTGATGTTGGTGGCCTTTTTTGCCTTTGCCTTCACTTTTGCCAAGGAAAATTAGGGAGCAGCTTTTCCGTACTGTGGTTAAATCCTCCTGGTGTCCGTTGAAGTAAAGCAGGTGCATGCTGGTGTCTTGTTTGACCAGGAGCTGTCCCCTCTATGTCCTTTGAGGAAAAATGGTGGTGAAGAGAGTCAAAAGCTGGAATGCTGCCCAGCAATCTTAATTTCTGCCTTGAACACAGCTGCAAGATAATTTTCCTGGAGAAACTGCTATGTTGACAAATGCCACTGAGTAGCCTGTTTGGGAATTTTACCTTAACAAATAAGCCATTTTGTTCACACCTGAGGCTCTCAGATCTGTACCATATGTACCTCTCCTCCTATCAGGCTGAGGGTTGGATTCCCTGTGCTTTTCTCTGTACTCTTACCTACACAGCTGTTAGTCATTACTCTGCATTCTGTTTGTCTATCTTTTCGCTGAAACAAAAATTTGTTTTTTGCTTGATTTAATTTGACTGGGATAAAGTAATTATGCAGAAACCACGATATCTCTGATGGTAAGCAGACTGTACAGAATATAACTGTCTAAGCAGAAATGGGTAAAACTTGGTTTTATGCTACTTCTATAGGGGATGTGACATTTTTGGCATCGTGTCTGCATTTTTGTGTGTATTTTTTCACCTAGGAAACCCCATCTCTTCTCACCTATCAAGTTTACTGGAACCTCAGCACTTGTGGTCGACTGAAATAGGTACTTTGAACCCAAAGAGAAATTTAAATAAAATATTGAAGGTAAAGTTGTCAAAAATCCTTGTACTTTACCATGTTTGTTCAAACTGTTTCATCATAGTTGGATGCCCCACCCCTGGAAGCATTTAAGGCCAGGCTGGATGGGTTTTTGACCAGCGTGGTCTATGGGAGATGTCCATGGCTATGCAGGATTGGAACTAGACTATCTTTAAGGTCACTTGCAATCCAAACCATTCTATGGATTTATGATTGTACGTTATGGATATGTTACACCAGAGTGTATTGACTATGTGATTGCCTTACTCAAGTTTGTTTGATACAAACAAAGTGTTCACAGAACTTAATTTTCAGGACAAAGTCGGGAATCTAAGATCCTTTCAAAAGATAAAATATATCCAAAAAGTGTGGTCTTCATGTAGCTAAAATGTTACTAGAGGCTGGACTTGCAGAAACACCTACTGACTGAAAATATGGCTTCCCATCCAAAGACATTTTAAAAAGTCTAGTACCCTGGAAACAGATTCAATCCATCTTAAAATAAAACTTAATTACCTCTGAAGGTCTTGTTCTGAAAGGTGAGTTAGAGCCTGCTGCTCTGTGTAATCACACAAAAGTGTTTTGTAAGCTTTCCTTAAAAATGTCCAGCTGGCCTGAGCTAAGCTGCACAGGCCTGCAGAGCACGGCATTGCCACTGGGATGCTCCCAGCGAACCCGGCGGGACTCCAGCACTCTTGTAGATCTGGATGTGGAAACTGACTTCAGTGGGGCTGGGAGTGCTGGCAAGAATGCTGAGAGTTACATCTTTCCACTTCAGAAACTCAAGGGAGATATTAAACATCCGCTTGATCAGCAGCAAACTCCCTGCTCCAATTCTCGCTCAAAGGATGTCATGTCTAATGGAGCTGAACTGCCAGAAGGCTGCACCTGAGTGAGGAGGATTTCTGCCTCAGGTTAGTCCCCGGTCCAGATCCAGAAGAATTGCCAGAGGAGGGAGCCAAACTTCATTTCTGTTGGCAATATTTATTTTGCTGCTGCTTTTTGCTGTGCTCCTGTACTTTCTGCTTCCTTTGTGGTAGGAGGAAGCCAGGTACAGAACAGTGTGTGCTCATGAACTACTTCTACTCAATGGCCCTGCTTTAGATTCCCTGCTTGTGAGGTGATATGGGAAGGGAGACACTCTGCTCTCCTCAATCAGAAGATATAGTAGAGCAGCTGTTCCCAGTAACAATAATGACACTATTGCTGAGACAAACATTTTCACAATGATGCATGGGAACGCTAAATCCAAACCACATTGTTTAGCTAATGCATGCCTTCGCTCTGCTAAAGGGGAATGTCACATAACTGAAAGTAAATTGAAGAGATCAGAGTTTAGAAAATATGACAAAGTTGAAAACTTAAAGCTGTAATACACAGTAACATCCTTTAGCAGTGAAATCAATGATCCAAAGTGGTGTGTGTATGTGTATTTTATGGCAGTTTATTAGGTATGACTCCCCTCTGGCCAGTCCAGTGAACAGACACTGTTGTGAGTCAGGAATGCTTTCTGCCAAGCACATCAGTGAAACTGAGTATAGCACATAGATCTCCTTTCCCACAGAACATATCAGGCATTGCAACATATCATAGATATGTCAGACTGTAGGTATGGTTTCTGGCATTTTTCTTTAATCTGCTCTCCCAGCTGGGACTAATGAAACACTGCTCTTGAGGCTTGTGCCTGCACACGTGTTCAGAGTCCTCACACACTGTTTTAATAAGGTAATACTTTTCTTTTCCTTAGCAAGAGGAGAGTACTTGCCTTCAGTAGTGATGCTGTGCAACAGCTTAGAGAAAGGAAAGCTAAAGATGAATGGAGACCTGAAACATTTGATTCATCAATTAATTACTGAGCCACTGATATCTACCTTAATATTGTGACAGCCTTGCTGCTGGCACTTTCAAAATAACTGATATGGGTTTGAAAGATTGTTGGAGAGCCTTTTCCTTCTGGCACTGTTGTGGAGAGATTGCTAAGTTTAGATCACAAGAATGCAAAGTTACTCAATAAAACACAGAAGTCTGCTAAGTTCATGCAATAAATGGAGATAAAAATGGAGTTTTGTTTCTTACCAGAGGATCATGGTCAACTTCCCCCATTCCTTTTCACTGTGCCTTTGCTTTGAGTTCTGGGCAATGGTGATCCTACCAGGTCTGATCAAAGCTAGAAACACCTTTGGCAGTGGTTTGAAGGCTTCATCTGAACTCAGCCAGCAAAGAAGTAAAAAAGGGAGAGGAAGCACATTAAGGACTTGAAAACTATTTTTAGGTGTGCAGACTAGGGAGCTGACAGCAATATCTGATGGCAATACCAAAGTGCCTTTGTGATTACTTGGTTTTCATGTTAGAGGGTAGAGCCTGTCAGTACATTGATTGTTTTTACTGTCCAGCCTCCTGCTTTTGAAGAGCTGCTCTAGTTAATTTCAATGATACACTATACAGTAATCTTGCCAATTTAAATAAATGGAATTCAGTACTTTCAACAAAAGCCTTGGACGTTATGATCCTCCCATGCATTATCAGGGTCCTAGGGCACTGTAGCTCATGAATAACACAGATGGAGGAAGGTTTATAGAGTCTGTGGCAGCGGTTTTATTTCATATCTGAAGTGTGAAAAGTTTCTTCCAAAGAACAACATTATATGATACTTTTAAAATAAGTAGGCCTGTTTGGCCTTACAAATAATTGTGCAGGTGCTGTAGGACTCTGTGATGGAGCCCTTTGCAGGGAAAACCGGAGTGTTGCAGAGCCTGCACGCTAACCCAAAAAGCCAAATTAAAAACGTATGCAGCCACACTGCAGCACGTGGGTGGCTTCTAGGCAAGTGCAGAGTGTTGTTAAATGTCGAAATAAAATATAGGCATAGGGAAAGCTGGCGTGTGAATGGAAAGTCTGATCACATACTTGTCCTGCCATTTAAATGTGTGCTAGGCTACTCTGAAATTGAAAGTCTCCCTAGTAGCAAGCCAGCTTGTAGGGAAATACAAATCCGATTTTAAGTCTTCATACATTTCTAGAATCTAGCCTTTCTGCAGGTCTGAAAAATAAAGTTGGCATTTACAATTTATTAACAGCTGCCTTTGCATTTTCATGTTGAGGCTGTGAACTTGCTGTCTGCTCATTCACCCTGATGATGTTGCCTATAAAACCTGACAACCAGCAACTTAAGTAATGAGTATTAACTTCAAAACATAGCCCTGACATATAGAAAAAAAATCTCAGTATTGTAGATGTGAAAACTGAGGTACAGAAATTAAATATTTGCTCAGTGTCCTTTGAAAAGCTGTAGCATAGGCAGAATTTGATCTTTGCTCTGGAAAACCTCAGCCTAGTACTTGATGGTGACCTTTTTATCATCTTTTAGGTAAAATGCCAAAAATTCATGCAACGCTCCCTCTTCATTTGAAGAATGAAATATTAAGTAAACAGTAATGATTTAGTCTGCCTAACCTGAAACAACCCTGTAACCCTGACATTTTATTGTGTAAGATGAAGACTTGGCTGATTTAAAACAGTTCCTGATATGTGATGATCTAGTCCTTATCTACTGTCTAGCTCACCATATGCAGAATACTCTTTTTTACAAGTTTAAAAAAACGCAACACTATTCGAAGTCAGGCAAATTATTGCATTGGATATTGGCCAAAACAACTGATAAAATCAGCTAAAGAAAAAAAAAAAAGCAGGTACTTCTGGTGGATTAATGCAGGAGAAATAAGCCTAAAGCCTTCTAAAGTAAACAAAAAATGATGCTTCATATTCTTTAATCCTCCCTCCTCCCCTTGTCCTTTTGTGTAGCCATTTTATCCCCTCCATTTAGGAGAGTCCTGCCCTGAATACTTTTGCCAGTTGCATCACCTTTTAATTTTCCTTCTGTTCATTTGCAGCTACTTTGGAGCTGCAGTTCCTTTTATGTCACTCACCCAATATTTAGAATTTGTAGTTTCCTCAGATAATTGGCCATCTTGACAAGAAGAGTGACACAATCAGCTGTCAGATACTTTTCATTCCTGACTTCCATGCCAAAACTGACATGTGGATATTGGAATAATAATGTGTTATCTTAATTAGGTGTATCTTCATGATACATGCTCTATAACAGATAGAGCATATGAAACCACTGCAATGCCTTGCCAGGGTATCTTTGAAATGAGATTCCCTACTTAAGAGTTTTCTTCCTTCTTAAATAAATAAAGAGTAAACGAACAATTGCAGAGTCCAAGTCTGAATCTTAGCACTTCCTGTTAAACCTCACAAAATAGTGCAAGAAACATGTTTGGTCTGCTTTCTAAGGCTTGATGATGTGATAGGAAGGATGTTGTATGTAACATCAAAGAATGATGTTGTTATACCTCTGAAGCCTGACTTCTGGAAGTCCAAGTGAAATAATGTATGCTCATTTTTCTCCAGAATATGGCAGTTTTTAATGGACTTGGATTCTTATCAGAAATGTTCCAACGATTTCCTTCATTGTGTTTGTGTGTGCTTTTCTTTGACTATCTGAATTTCTCTCACACTTTTCGAAGTCTTGTGAAGTGACTCCCTGCTGGGTTTAGTTAAGAGCAGTGCTGAACAAATTGCAAGCTGCTAAAACCAGCCAGCAAACCACTGGTGATGAGCAAATGTTTCTGCTCTTTCAGCTCATGGTGAACGTTACTGTTTTCTTAATTCCAGCATCATGTTCAAGTAGAAAATGGTGCAGTTTGGACTACAGACCTGAACAGTGTTTTGGACCTGAGCAAACAGAGTCTGGCTGAAGATCAGGGTGGATCATAACTTTCACACTTGCTGTCTATATATGTTAAGATTAAAGTCTTGGGAGTATTCCTGGCCCAGTGACCATTTCTGAAGTAGACTTCTTGGAGCTGTGCATGCTGATCTCGGAGCAGAATTTAGATCTGTGTATTTATGTCTCTTAGGATGATTACAGACCTTTTTTGTGAAAGACTGTAGAATGTGAACCTTTAGAGAGTCTCGCAGAACGAAGTGTGTAATGCACAAAAGGTAATTCATAGGGAAAGACTGGATTAATTTCTTCTCTACCCTCTGCTGCAGTGAGTATAGTCTGAATATATTGTGTTTTTCTCCATTTCCTCCTCCAAATGTAGTCTGAGTACAGCATGCCTGTTGTAGCATGCCTTGTGTGTTCTCATCATTGTACTCAAAACCAAGTCTATTAATTGTCTATGCTACATGTCCACATGATGGCATACATGTGGCAGGAGGCTTAGGGAAGATCAGTGACTTTGCCAGAGGGGAGATGTGAGCCCAGGGCAAAGTGTTTGCTCAGCCATTAGCTCTGTTGCAGTGTTGTACTTATCTTAGTAATCTGAAAGAGATTTTATTAAAATCAAAGCCAGTCAGATATTAAATTGAGACAAAGTTTCAATAGTTACGAAGAATACCCAATTCCTTCTTTGGGGGGATGTGCTTTAAAGGTGGGAGCACGCGACAGACTCCTACTATTTCTGGCTGTGCCGCTAGTTTCCTTCAGAACTGATATTTTTCCACACTTTATACTCACAGGCATACTTATTTATAAAAATCCCTTTGGAAACCTTAAATGAGAGACCAAAGCCATTGAAAAAATGCAGATTTCAAGACTGCATAGTGAAACAACTGACCATTTCAGGAGAAAGGGGTCTTCTCTCCAATGTTAACTTATTGGAGGTGGAAGTGATAGAATAGTTTTCTTCAAATGCGTGTTCCAGATCTGTACAAAAATGCAGAGGTAGATTCTCACAGAATATCTTCCTTTAAATGTTATTTCATAATAAATGACTTGAATCTAGCTCTTCCATATCCAGTCCCTAGGATCTTTTGAATCAGGCAGGCATGTTTTCTTAGAATCATAGAGTCATGGAATCACTAAAATTGCTAAAGACCTCAATGCAAGCCCTCTGCTGTGGAGTGCTAAATAACACCTTGAAGCAGACTAATCTTTCCTAGAAGACATTTATGTTAAAACTAATAAATCCCTATACATGTTTTGGTTTGAATAAAACAATATTTTTTGGACACAGAAATACTCAGTTAAAAAATTCCCAGCTTATACTTGGTGTTCCAGTCACAAAAGCTGCTTGGTACGTTGTTTATATTTTTTCTGATGCCCTAATGAAGATTAGGTGTCTGCTCTTCTCTGAGTTCATCAAAGACATAATTTAGCAGTCTGTTGCACAACTTTGTACTACTGTATTAACTCCTAGCTCCTAGCTGTAATCACAGAATAGGGCTAGCATGATGTTAAATATGCTAAAACCAAAAAAGATCTGTGGTGGTCCCCAAGGTGTCTGTTATCAAAATATAAGTTAAAAGTTGAGAAGTGGATAGTATGAATGGAGTGTATGTATGTTTGTGTGAGTGCAGCAAACAAATACTAAGATAAAAATGACAGTTTTAAGTATCTTGCTTGTCAAGGCCTTATCTGTGTAATGCAGAAAGGTAGAACTCTGAAGAAAGATTTGAAATTATATAATAATTTAGAAAAATATCCATTTTAACATTACTAATTCAGCAATAATATTAGATGTCTTAATGAACTCTAGAGTGCAGTACTGTGAGCGAAGATTTCACTGATGATTTAAAATAGGACATAATATTTTGGCAGATCTTGTTTTAATGTAGATGTTACTTAAGAAGGATGAGGGAAGCAATGACAGTCTGCCTACTTGCATCTAGATAATTGTATTTGCTTATTACAGGTATTGTCTTGTTGGGTGCAAACTAGACAGTTCATGAACTGGTCCAGCCAAGGACAAGGTCAAGGAGATGTCAAGAAGAACATGTAGGATAGGTGATGGTTTTTAATCTAACATGCCAAACCTAAATCAGAAAACATCTGCGTGATGCTGCTATTGCTGATGGATATTTAGGAAAGTCAAATGTGTGGTCAGCCCACTAATACTTTAGAATCAGAGAATATTTCAAGTTGGAAGGGACTCATAAGGATTATCAAGTCCAGTTCCCTGTTCCTCACAGGACTACCGAACACTGAACAATATGGCTAAGTGCATCTTCCAGATGCTCTTGAACTCTGCCATGACCACTTCCCTTGGGAGCCTGTTCAGTGACCAACCACCTTCTCAGGGAAGAATCTTTTCCTAATGCTCCTGATGCAGTTTCATTCCATTTCCTTGTGTTGTACCACTGGTCACCAGAGAGCAAATCGGCACCTCCCACTCTGCTGCTTTCCTTGGGGAAGTTGTAGACCATGACAGGTCCACTCTTCGACCTTCTTTTCTCCAAGCTGAACAAAATAAGCAACCTCAGCCACTGCCCTACGTCTTGTCCTTGAGGTCTTTTACCATAGTAGTTGCCCTCCCCTGGACACACTCTAATAGTTTGATGTCCTTCTTATATCAAGAACCCAAACCTACACACAGGACTTGTGGTGTCATCCTATCTCCAATGCTAAAGCATTGTGTACTTGCTGTTTAAATTTTGCCCATTATAATGAATGTAGTTGTCTGCTCTAACTTTGAGTTAAGGCTGTGCTGGAGAAAAAGCACATCTCTGAACTGGAGACAAATGATGAGTCTTTCTCCTCATCTCATCTGCTCTCCTATGAGAAGGTAACCTCCTTTCTTTCAGTTCTTTCCATGTTTAATAAGCATATTTGGGTGATTTAGGATGAGTACTCCATGAATGAAGAGATTATGTAACATATGTGGTTGAGATAAGGAAGTGATCAGGTGCAATTTAAATTTAAGGATGACCAGAGATCTTACAGGGACAGATCTCATAAACTATAATGCCACTCAGAGTCTGGAAGTTGTCCGAGACTGCTGGTAAAGAATTTCTTTGCTCAGATAGGACACTCCACTCTTCTTTTTCTCAACTTCTCTGTGGATAGTGCAATTGTTATAATATTTAATTCAGTATAGGATAGCACCTCTCTGAATGATGAGTGTTTATAAAAGCTTTCAAACTTGAAAAGCATGTAGCATTCTTCCCCTTGATAGGTGACCAAAGGATTTTTAGGAATAGTAAACATTAAGCGTAGTGGAAGAAAACTGTGAGTTACTAAGGCAAGACTAGTAATGTAGTTTTAGGAATTTATACAGGCCCAGCTGGAAAGTCATTATGTGTTACTGAAACTTGGTCTGCACATGGGAATGTGGCTGGCAAAATAATGTTAAGAAGGAGCAGAGCAGTTATGTATGATGAGGTGCCAGTACACAAATAGGTATTCCTATAGAAAATGGCTGATACCGGTTTTGCTGCATATTTCTGCACTATGCTATCACGTAATTACCACTTAGTGCATGAATTTTAACAGCATGAAAAACGTCACCCCCTAAGCCAATACAACTGACATTGTCTTAATAGAGATACTGTTACAGTAAAGGAAAACAAAAATTTGTAACAAAAGAGTGCTCTAATTTCAATTGCTAATTTAAGTCTTACTGGCAAAAGAATTTATGAAGTTTGGACAGGTTCTGCTGGTGTAGCTCTGCTAGAAGTCTTTTTGTTAGGCATCAAACTGGGAGTCTTTTGAACCTTGGGTTCTAATGTGCTGCACAGAAGGAAAGAGAAATGCGTTCTTGCCTTTTTCAGATAACAGTGGAGAAGCTGCCCAGTCTGTCGCGCCCAACCATGCTGCTGAATCGCTACACTACAGATCCCTGGTATCAGCAACTCTTCATCAATCTAGTAAGACTGAAGCCAACTCTAAAAACAAACATTTCCTACATGAACAATATGTTTGTTATATTTTCTCATTTGTTTATGATGGCTGTGTCAGCCGCACTGATTTACATAAACACTGCCAATCCTGGGACGTTACATTCTCAACAAAAGTAGCTGAGTACAAACAGCATTCCGAAGTTTTAATTCATATTGTATAAACATAACAGATGTTGATAAAATGAGCCAAAAAGAAAATACAACAAAGGAGACCATTTCAAGGGGTTTTTTGATTAAAATACATTCCAGATTGACAAAATGATACAATGTTAATGGAATAGATCATTTAAATGTCATTATTTGGCTCTTATAGTCCTATAAAGCAAATATAAAGCAACGCTTTTGAGATTTAAACTCCATTACAGTACAGTGCCTATACATCAACTTATAAATAAAACTATACTTCTTCTCCCTTTCCTTTTTTTTTAATCCCCGCTATGACATCGCCACATTTATTTCCTAAATACTGTACTAAAATACTGGGTCCAAAAGCAATAATAAGTTTGATATACAGAGTAAGGCCTAAAATAAATATATTATAAACAAAATAAATGCAGTTTCTGCCTCAGTGAATTTCCAGTCATTGAAACTGAGATGGGCGACACTGAGAAATCCAGGTCAGAGGCCTAATTCAGTTGGGTTTTCTTTAAAAAGATGTAAAATCTGCTCCTGTTTATTCATGTCTAAAGATGATGAGACTTCATTTGAGATTCATCTGGTCTAAATCCCTTGCTTTGAGAATAGCTAGAAGGAGAGAAAATTTGCAAAACCTGCAACGCTCCTAACATGCATTATCTAGTTTAGTTTAAGAGTTTTCTTTTAATAGATGGGGAAACTGAGGTGGAGAGAGGACACACGGCTTTCCAAAGTTCAAGAGGAGGTCACACATGGAAGTAGAAGCCAGCTCAAACTGAGGCCCAATCCAGTGCTTCCGCCTTTGGGCCACACAACTTTTTTATTATGGGAAACCTATGGGACTCAATTACATTTCATATTGATGTGACCCCTGAAGCAACAAAGTTTAGCATCCCTTTCAACAACTTGTTATTATCACTCATGAAAGCTCTGTTTCTGATATCCACATAAATATCCATTATGAATTTCCTGGGTGCAACAATTTCCTGTGGCAGTGATTTCCACAGCAAAATTACATGTGGTATAGAAAGAGGAAACCTCTACTTTTAATTTGTTTTCCTCCTTATATCTTTGACTGCCTTGTCTGTTCTGTAAATGACAGAAGGAGATGTGTCCTTCTGTGCTGTCCATTTATTTATGTTGTTTTATCATGTCTTTGTTTCAATCTTCCTCTGCCTGGGGAAGCATACTATTGGGAAACACAATACACCTTCTTTGACAGAACTGGCCAAGTCACAGGAATAATACTGTAGAACTACGGGAAAAGTAAAGTCTTAGTGAACAACTACATACGCTATAAAAACCAGCTTGGTTGACAATAAAATGATCTTTAGCTCTGTTCCTATCAAGAAACTGTTAAAGCCCTTATAGTTTTCAGTCACTAGAGTTTAGTACTGGTAGGCCCACTTCTCACACCCCTGTGATTGTTTCTCTTCCTTGCAGCCTATGTTTGATTTTTATAAGCGTGTTCTACAAAATATTATACAATGTCATAAATGGTTGTGTAATGAGATAGCAGCAATAAAAAATTAAAACTTAATAAACATTGGGCTCACTGACTATTTTCAAGTAAAATCTTAGACTAGAAAAGTCTTAGACTTAAAAAGTGGACCTCAACTTTGCTTTTCCAGTCCGTGAAATTTGAGTACATTCCAGTCATTATAGTTTATTTAGATTGACCCTTATGGTTTACCAAAAAATAAAGTGATTCTTTTACTATTGTATTCTTTGATGTTTTAGGTGTAATTGAGGACGTGGAGCAGGGACAGAATCCATGTTCTTCATTGGATCCTGTAGAATCTGCAGAACCAAGTGTTTGGGGTGATCAGCAGGAAGGAGTTGATGCCTTTCCTACTGGAGGTGAGGCTCAGGCTCCAGCTGGCACTGCAGAGCCCTGATGCCAGTGAGCAGCCCCTGGATTCAAGGCCATGCATGCCTTCCTAGGCTTTGTCACTTGTTTTGGAGCCCATGCTCTTCTTCAGGAAAACATAATCAGAGCTTTTCCACTTGATTCCTTCCAGAGAAGACATGCTTAAAAGATGTAGTATCTTGACATGAAGGATTGTAGCCCCAGAGCTGTGTACCTTCAGCTGCTTGGTGACTGCAAAATACGCTAATTTAAATGCTTCTGAGACAACATGAGAATCCACGTTTACGGAAGACATACAAAATAAGATGTGAAAGATGGATGTCAAGAATGCTTTTGTCATGCTGTGTCAGCGTCTCTTGAAAACATCATAACCATCAGCAGCAGCTATGTTAGCAAAGTCTTTCAGTGAAGACTAAATCTTCAGTCTCTGAGTATCTGCCTATTAAAAAGGAAAATGTTTTAGATTTCCTCCAATTATTTTGATGTCTAATTTTGTTCTGTTAAATACCAGAGGAATTCCCACATTTTTAGACATTAAAACCAAACATGTATGAAGGAATCCGCCACTATTAATGTTACAATGAATACCAAGGAAAACTAGTAATAATTTATTGGTTATAAAAACTTGCCAAAATTCCTGAAAGTGAATTTCTGGTATTTGAATCATGCAGCTCTAACTCTCCTATAAATCAAAGATTTGTTGGATGTTCTCTAGTTTTCCCTTTAGGACTTTGTATTTAATATTAATAATGTTATTTCTGTAGCCCCACAGAGAAAGCACAGCACTTTAAAACTGAAGAGTTCGGTCAATGCATATAACTGGCAGCTCAGAAATGCTCAAAGTCACAAGACAGGCTCTTTAAATGGTTATTTAAAGTATGTCATATGCAGGACAAGAAATGCTCTGAAAATCATCCATCTAAGACATATAGACATAGATGTTTATTTAGATCTTGTTACAGTTTGTAATCTTTTGCTCATTAGTACACTAACAGAGTCATTGTCACTACTGAGTCATGTCTTACCTACCTGGAAAATGCCAAATTCTTCTTGAAGGAATTAGGGTTTGTGATAGCGAAATTATCTAGAAACCCCATGTGACTTCCTCTTAAGGCAGTGAGAATCTCTTCTCTTGATAACCAAATCTACTCTTGGAACATGGTGTGACCCTTGGGGATGGTGCTGCACAGGACTGGGAGTTGGACTTGATGACCCTTGTGGGAACCTTCCAACTGAGCTTATTCTGTATGACTCTGGGATTCTGAAATCTGAGTAACCTTGCCATGAATTTGCATTTTTGGTTCAAAGCCCATTGCTGATTTCCTTTTCCTTGATTTATTGAGTACACAGAGTATCACCTTTCTAAGACCTGAGTAATGTAATTTTTTTTGCTTACCATGTCTGTGGCTAAATGACTCAGTACAAATTGTAGTTGGGGCGTACTTTGCAGAGTATGAGAGCTTGAGATAGCCAGGATAACAGTAACTTGTTACGCAATTTTGAACCGGTCACTTAAATGCTTGGCATATTGTTTACTCTGCCTTTAAATTTGGAACAGTGATGTGAGTCCACCACGTGAAGAGTATATGTGCGAAAGATGTTACAGGAATATAAACCATTTATAAGAATATTTTGGCATGTCCAGTTGTAAAAATCATAGCAGGGTTGCCTTTTTTTTTCCCCTTTTAGTACAAGTGTAATTTCAAAGCAAAACTTCACACAATTTACATGACTTCTCATAACTGTTGGGAACTGGGTGAGGCATGGCATGCTGCATTTTTCCACACATTATGTATCTAGTTTCATTGATAAATGAGGGTTTCTTTGTTTGGTTGATTTGTTTGGGGTTTGGTTTTGTTTTTCTGTAATACATGTTTGTGAAGACAAACAACAGAGAATTCCTCCCAGAACTGAAAGGAGTGGCTCCTTTATATTCTGGACTCCAGTGACGAGCTCATCACAAATGATAATAGCCTAATACATACAGGAAAGTACAGATGAAATTGGTAGGAACGTTTTCATTAATATGTAATTCTCAAAATCTTTACATAGAACAGGTCTCTGAGGAACCACAGCAACAAGCAGTCATATCATTTGACTCTTAGACAAAGATACTTTTTCCTTTTTATCTGCTTTAGTATATGGTAAATGTTTTGCTATTTCTTCATATATTTTGGACTAAAGGCTAGATAGAGCAAAGGTGCTATTTTACATAAGATACAGTTTATAAATTTTCACAGTTTTTTAACTCAAACTTCAGTGACAAAGGGCTTCACAACAAAATTCAAGTCTTTGGCATTATTTTTTGGCTTTTACTACATATTGATATTTTTCATCTCGCTCTCCATTATGATGATGTTTTCCTAACAATTCTTTCCCTCTTAAAGTGAAATGTGTCTTAAAGCATAGGAAGACTGAACTCTAGACCTAGGATTGAAGTACAGTTGTGCAAAATTCCCAATTCAATTAGGAAAATTGCCTTCACATTAGAAACACTAAACCATCTATGCATTACATATCCCTATGAGTGAACATAAACTGTTGTGAGAAGTTTTTTCTAGCATGCAGCTTTAATGTATGGTCTTACAGGTATCCTGCAATGTCCATTATGTAACATTGGTTGTGTTTTTCCTGTCATGAGATACTTACATACTTCAGAGTTAATTGCCCAGTGTTTTTAAACAGCCAGGTTTATCACACTGGAGAACCTTTCAACAACAGTTGTTTCACAACTGATTCCTTCTTACATTTTTAAACGGGATTTTGTCCTTTAATCACATTTATTTGCTGACTATGAACAGAAAAACCTAAAGGGGGGAAGACAGATGAAGAAATTCTTTGTATCTACTTTATATAAAAATGATGACTTTAAGGATTCAGGGACCAGCATTGCTAAAGGCACTGGTAATACGATATGGTCTATCATACCTCAAGGCTCAGATAGCCTTGAGCCAAAAATCTAAATGCTAATGGAAATGTAGCTGCACTCTGCAAGGGTAGTGTCTGGAAAATCACTGATGAGGAAGTGCTGCAAAATGTTGCTGTTGTCTCTGCTGCCCTTTTCCACATAGCTTCAGCTAACAGAGCTGTCAGTGTACCACTGGTGATCATGAAATCACTTAATGAAATGAAGTGTAACCAGCTCTCTACTAAAATAGCGCTTAATTAAGTGTGACCATCAAGTGATGGGAACCATAGCAGTATACAAGGGAATGCTTGTTCATTCCTGAAAGGCCTATTAAAGTAAGAGGAAATATGTGATCAGCACAGTTGTCTGAATGTCTAACACGGTATGGCATGGGAATGCTGGCATCAGAGTTCAAACACATGAGGAGTTACAAACCAGAATTATTTACACTATGTGATTGTAATCAATGCCTAGACACTTCTGAGGAGCCAAAGCAATGAAATGGTTCAGTAACTTGCAGTATCTCATTAAACTGGTGAATTTTGCTTGGTTGAGATCATAGATCATAGACTCAACATTCTGCCACTGAGGCTACTCCTTACTCCCTGACAGCAGAGAAATGGGGAAGAATTACCAGCAAGGAATTTATATTTTTGTGCAGTTTATATTTGCAAAGACCTCTGTAGATGTGAAGTCCCACAGCTTCTGCTGTGGCGTTGCTATAATTGCCCCTCTTATCTATGCTAGAGCAGAGATGTGGGATATGAAGTAGCCTACTGAGGACTGGAAAGTGAGTCTGTGGCAGAGCTAAACGAACTTCAGACTCCTGACTTCTTTTCTTCTCAGTATTAATCTCTTTCTTGCAAAATGAACCCAAAAGCTAGCACTAAGAGAAGGCATGGTAAGCTGTCCTGTATAAGGTCTCTCTCTTCCATTGAGAATGCATCCTGGAAGTCTCCCTAAGACATGTTGGGCCAGCACAGCAGAGGATGGGACCAGTGCTGAGTCACTGCATTGCACATGAAGAAGGTATGGCTTTCTGTGAAAGCACGAGATGTAAAAAAAAATAAATAAACACAACTTGATATCTCTGGTATGTGTGTCTATGTATAGATGTGAACATGTGCAGGCGTATATATGCAGGTAAAAAACTTAACCCTTTTTAAAGTATAATTTGTGATTTAGGAGACAGGCAAAGCACCGGATGAGGATACATATGTCCTTTGAGGAAAAAAAAAAAGGAGGCATAAACAAATTATGTGCATCTGGAGCTTCCTTATCCTACAATTATACAGGCTACTACCTATAGAAACCTTTTTAATCCTTAAGGGGTAAGCAGTAGGATAGAGATTAGCATTGGTACAAGTTAAGGACTGAGAGCAAGGCACAGAGGTATAAGAGACAGAATCAAGGGCCCAAGAGAGCACTGTCTTGCAGGATATACAAATACGAAGTATTGCTTTTCTCATGTGACAACCACAGTATAAACATTGTTCACAAAAATGACACAACTAATCAGCCTGGGCAGGTTGTGTCTCTGACAAGGATCTTTCTTGCATCTTGTCTTTAAGGTGACAAACATCTGAAAACATCAGCTCTTTGAACCTAGAAAGCTGAGTTTCACAGAAGCACAGAAAAATTTACATTAGAAGCATCCCCTGGGGGTCATCTAGTCCATCCCTCTGCTCCAAGAAGCTCCAACTAGATCAGACAGCTCAGGCTATTCAAGCCCTTTACATCCTCAAAAATGGAAAACCCACATCCCCTACTCCAGTATTTGACCATCTTTATGGTTCTTACACTTAATTTGAGTTTCTCATGCTACCTCTTAAGTCCATTGCCTACCACTGGACACATGCAGGAGAATCTGACTCGGTCTCATCTGTAGCCTAAGGACAGGTAGTTTCTGCAGTCAGGTCTTCTCTGAGCCTCCCCTTCTCCACGCTGAATGGAGTTACCTCTTTAAGCATCTCCTCATATGCCTGTGCTCCAGCCCCCTGCCCAGTCAGGTGGCCTGCTGCTGGATTTCCTCTAGTATGTTTTTGCTGTACTGTGGAGACCTCTCTTCATCTCCAAACTGACTTGTGCAGGCATCATGCTAATCTCCTCTATCATTCAAGTCTCAGCATATATTCTGCCCACAAAAGTATGATTTCATTAGAAGATAAGACAGAACATACATTTTTTTTAAAGGAAAAAACTTGGGGACAATGGAAATGTAAGGTTTTTAACTCATTGCTACCTTCCCCTCTAGTACACAATGCGTTCTTATGTCCTGGTCTTTTCCTCAGCCCACAATTTTCAATGGCTTCCTGCACTGAGAGAAGTCTTCACAATCCCCTCTCAGCATCCTGAGAGAAATATTTACATCAACTTGAGCCCTTGGTTATGATGTCTTCTCTATTTCTCAAAGCTCTCCTTTCTGCTTCTGCTGAAGGCTCCTACTCCTTGCATGTTTCACCACTCTGTCAAGATTTGTTCTTCACTCCAGAAATTTTTTCCCCAAGAAGTTGCTCAACTGCTCTTGGAAAAGCACAATTTCCTCCTCCTTCCCCAAGATGCCCCCTGAGTACAGCCACATTGTTGTCTGTTCTCTCCTGAAAGGAACATAATGTCTATAAGCACAGAGTAGCTTCAAATGAAGAAATTAAGAATTATACACTCAACATGTTAACAGAAACATCCACAACATTGTTATGAAAAGTTATTCATTAGGGTCTGGCTGTGATTTTGGAAATTACTCAGCGTGGTTTTATAACAGTTAAAACCCGTAAGGTGCTGTGTGTGAGGCTTTAGGGTTTGCACATATTTTTCCATGACTCTTTACATTTGTCAGCAAGAACATACAGCTCTTTTGACAGTAGGACTTGGGTGGGCAGATGGCTGCTGGATGCTGTAATAGGAGGTTGGCAGGACACAGAATGATAAACTTACTTGTCAACAGCCTTTCTGGCCTTCTTAGGACAGACTGAGCTTTGTACCTCTGCAACTTGTTTCCCATGTAGTCCCTGGTAATTTTTTTTGGTATGGGTTAATTGGTTTTGTATTTGCTTGCTGCTGTTATTATGTCTGCCCAACACGGAACCCTTCAGCACAGAAGCTCATTTTGTATCTATTATTCCCTGGTTTTTTATGTTGCTTCCCTCAGCCAGAAAGTATTCTTCTTAAATTGTTTGCATGTTGGTGGCAACAGAAATGGAAGACCAAAGAAAATAAAGAAAAGATTCACAGTAAATGTTGAAAATGAGGTCCATCCAGTGTGTGGCATGGAAAATAAGGCTGCAAGCACCACTAGGGAGATCTCCAGTTGGGTGACCGCAGCACTGCAAGTCAGAAGAGTTTACAGAGCACCTCAAGAGGAAGCAGACCTATGGCTCCATCTGAATTTGGTAAGGCCCCTTCTCTGAAAAACAAGCTACTGGCATAGGAGAAGGCCAGATCAAGGCAGTCTGCAGTGCCCTTTTGGCCCCTGTGTCTGCATTTCCTTCCTATGAGTCCAAATGACTGTGTAGGATTAGTGGTCACTAAAGTTTCCCATGCATGGATTTGGGATATTGCTAAATAGGTGCACGGACCAGTCTGCTAAAGCTATTATTGTGTACTGCAAGCCCGATGCCTTTAATGTTCCATCAGTTCATAGCTCACTTTTGACTCTCTCTTCAGTATTCTGAGCATTTGCTCTTCCTCTCTCATACAGCACCTTTTTATTTCCTATTAGTTACGTATTAGTTGCAATGCAGTTGTATTAACAGCATTTTGCAACAATGAATTTTACTGTTTTTTTCTCACCGTATTTCTGCTCCCCTCCCCCCCCCTCCCATCCCCTCCCCCCCCCTCCCCTTTTGTTTTCTGTTGGACATT
Source organism: Irena cyanogastra (assembly GCA_013397155.1). NCBI lineage: Eukaryota > Metazoa > Chordata > Aves > Passeriformes > Irenidae > Irena > Irena cyanogastra. Next base: position 406,386 of record VWZV01012948.1, on the reverse strand, counting down.
ATTTCTTCACTCTTGCTACTGACTGCTTTTCATAAAAATACATTTATTTGCAGAAATTCAGGAAATTTTGCTTGCTTTACTTCACAGCCAGGATATTGGCATAGAAAATCAATCACTTTTTATCTCCCCTTATTTTCCCTTGTTCCAAGGTCATTTTTCCAGACTAGTGCAAAGCTTTGAGTGCTCCTGTTTTTCTTTTTAAAACAGAGGGCTCTGAATTGCCATTGCCTGGCATTGCAGGTATGGTCAGAGTGGCTGCATTTCCTGTTCATTCACTGGACTAAGAATACATCTCGTTAAGGCTACTCGAGGCAAGTTCACAGTTTGCTGGAGGTGAGATGTAACCCAGTGAATGCCACCTTTTTTATTAGAGTTCTGTAGGCTTGAATGAAGCTGAGTACAGCTATATAAAAGGTCTCTGCAGAAATAAACAGAGCAGATCCGGGCTAAGTGCAGTTTTCCCATGTGATTTATATATTTTAAGATTAGGCCTGGCATTCTACAAAATGCTGTTTGAAGTTGTTAATTAGGTTTGCCTGAACAGACCAAAACAGACACAACTAATTGGCTGAGATTATAGCTATAAGATTGTGACCTCTCACAGTGAAATCTCTCAATATATGTTCTTGTTTAGGTCTGTTCTTCTGTGGTTTTTTTGGAAGAAGCAGATAAAGACTGCACCGTATCACTGAGATAGTGAGGAATACTTTGGGGAGTATCATCTCTATCTCAAATCTGCTGTTGTTAATGGGAGGTTTCTTTACTGAATACCTGTCTTCATTCTACTTCTATTTTTGACAAGAGGAGCACTACCAGGTGATTTTTCAACTTTTTATGAATAAAGCCCAGTAGGAAGGCTTTTTACAACATCAGTGCATCAGTAAGTACAAAATAATTTAATCAAGTCTCATAGTCCATGCAGTTACTGGCAAACCTGATTCATTTTATGAATAATTTTACTTGGATCTTAGTGAAAAAAATGTTCTTATTAACAGTATGAGCAACAAATTTCCAGACAAAAACATGGAGGAGGGAGAGTATGTATAGACACAGTCTGGGGGGGGATGTGACTTCATCGCACTTCACACGATAAGAGGGTTCACTTCAGGAGCTGGTAACGGGATGGAGACTTGAAAGGCCAGGCTACAGGAAATGGGGATGGTGAGTCAGGAAATGGCAGCCTTCCCTCCGAGTCATCCTTGAACCACTGCCCTGGTGTGCTCAGAGTGGGAATTGGATTAGTAGAGATGGTGTTCCTTCAGAAGAGATTTCAAACTTGGGTCATGACCATTTGATGTTGTCAAGTGTTACGTGCAGTTTCTCCTTAAGAGCGTGGATTTCAGCTCCTTCATCTGCTCTGATCCCTAGCATGGGTAGCTGCCTGTGCTCTGTAGCTGTCCCTCTCTGCAGTGGCAGCTATTCCATGCCTCCTGCTTGGCCTGGCTCTCTGTCCTGGTGCTGCAAGCCCTGTTACGCACCCACCTTGCTTCTTGTCAAAGTCACCACATAGCTGGTGACCCAAAGGTGTCTTGCATGGCTGCTAAACACCGGTACTTTCCTACTAAATACACATTACTCTGTAACCCTTGACTGGCTTGCCAGAAGCAGAAAAGCTATCTGTTGGGGGCTGAAGGCAGTATTTGGTGGTTGCAGGGGCACTCACTAGAAGAGTACGTGGGGTGAATTCCTTCATCAATGCCTGTAAGTATCTAAAGAGGCGGGCCCAGAAGATGGGGCCAGGCTCTTCTCAGTGGTGCCAGGCAATAGGACAAGAGGCAATGGGCAGAAAGTGAGGCACAGGAAGTTCCACCTGAGCATGAGGAAGAACTTCTTTGCTGTGCAGTGACCAAGCACTGGAACATATTTCTCAGAGACGCTGTGGAGTCTGCCTCACTGGAGATATTCCAGAACCATCTGGATGTANCCCTCCCCGCCGCCTGGGCCGGGCCCGGCCGCCGCCGTGCCGCCTTCCCGGGGCGCAGTGCACCGCGCCGCGCCGCCCCCCGCCGTTTTCCGCAGGAGGCGCCGTGTCCAGCTCCACTCACAGAACCTCAGAATTGTTAGGGTTGGAAGGGGCCTCTGGAGGGCATCCAGTCAAAACCCCCCTGCCAAGACAGTGTCCCCTAGAGCAGCTGACACAGGAAGCNAATTCTGTGCCATGTGTTCTAGGAAGACCCTGCGTGAGCAGGGAGTTTGGACCAGATCTGGTCCAAGTTGATCCATTTTGTGATTCTGTGACTGGGGCGGGCAGGCAGCAGCAAGGCTGAGGCCGCCGGTCAGATCACAGCTGGGAACAGGCACCTCAGCTGGAACGCGCGCCGTGCTCGCACCTCTTAACTCGCCGCTGTTAATTGACACGACGGGTTACGCTTTATACCCAATTACGGCCCAGAGGAGCCTGATGGCAGCTGGGGCTGGCGGGAGACCCCCGAGCGAAACGCGCCGACGGGGCGGAAAGGCGCCACCTGCTCCCGCCCCCCGCTCCCAACAGACGCCCGCCCGCCGNAGGGACCCACAAGGACCACCGAGTCCAATCCCTGTCCCTGCACGGCACCATCCCCAAGAGTTACACCGTGTGCCTAAAAGTGTTGTCCAATTGCTTCTTGAACTCTGTCCGGCTGGTACTGTGACCACTTCCCTGAGGAGGCTGTTCCAATGCCCAAACAATCTGTTGCAGTTTATGGTCATTGTTCCTCATCCTGTCCCTGCTCACCACTGAAAAGAGTCTGGCACCATCCTCTTTGCATCTGCCTTTGAGATATTTATATATATTAATGACATTGTCTCTTAGTCTTCTCTGGACTGAACAGACCAGCTCTCACAGCTCTCCTCATAACAGAGATTGCACCAGACCCCTCATCATCTTGATGAAATGGTTCTACTGGGCTACAGGCAGATTGGAGTTGGCTACTAGTGCGGCTGGCTGAGGCCACTAAATTCAAGCACTCAGGACCCTGGCACTGGCCAGGATTCAGCAGGCTTCTTCAGAGAGAGCAGAGTTATCTTATGGTGACAGAGGGATAGGTGCCAATAACTGAAACCCAAGTGCTTTTCTTCATTACAGGTGATGATCTCAAATGATTTTTCTTCAAGACAAACCAAAACCAAACAGCACGTAACTTGGATGTTAGATTTCAGTAGCAATTGACTGTGTTGCCCTTTTGAACCTTGTGTGTTTTGGTTTTCCCTCACTGAGTATTCTCCTTAAAAGAACTAGTACATTGACTGCATGGTTTTTGGGAGCAAAACTGTCTGAAGAGCAAAGCCCTGTGCTTTAACAACCGCCTAGCTGTGTGCATTCATTGTGGAAAAAGTCAAGAGCAGTTAGACCACTCTTCCAGGCTGGCTCTCAAGGAGGCCAAGGCCACTGAAATTTTGGGATTATTCATATTTCAAAGTCAGTTTAAAATACAAAATTGTTTTGAGGCTAAAGGAATGTAAACAATTGTCACATGTAGTTGTTGGGGATTTTTTATGAGAGAGGTTTGTATTACTTAAAAATTGCTTACAATTGCTAATTTAGCATCTGCGTGGAATGCCGTATTGTCTGGATTGCTGTAGTTGCAATCAGAGCAGATAGCAGAAGCACAAGCACTTCCTGCACAGCTTCTTGGCTGCGACCTGGACTGACCCCATGAACAGCAAGTCAGGGTGAGCAGTGTTGGACTTGGATGATTTCTTCCGTTATTGCTGGTGTGTTAAACCTAGCAAAACTGCTTGGCTACTCTGCTGAGCTTGCCACGTAGGTCCAGGCTACACTGTAAACATTTGTCTGCCAAGTGACTGAAGCCACTGTGTTCATTTTGTGTGGGCTGCTGAACAGCTGTCAGATGGAAATGGCTTGGGTTATCCCATGTCTTAACCAATGTTCTAGATTGAAGAGGTTCTGAATGTCTTTATTCTTGCCTGACTTACCTGTTTTTTGACTAGATCCTTCTGAGTTATATGCTTTCAGTTCCTTAGTAGGCCTCTAAATAATCCCCAGGAATGTCCTGGATGTCATTCTCCTATAGAACTCAAGTAGATTAGACTGGCGCATTGAGTTCACTGGATCATTATGGATCCACTCAGTTCTTCTATGCATCTCCTAACCAGTAGAGTCCCATCTCTTAGAGACTTTGTGATACTAGTTTTGACAGGATGCATTATGCTCTTCAAGGTTATCTCTGAAAACCATGAAACTATAAAAGGAGATTTTCAGGACGGTAGTACAAGCAACTGTAGTGGCAAATGAGCTGAGATCTCTGAGAATTTTATTCTATCATCATGGACATGAGTGTTGCTTTCAAGGTGACAGTAGTGTGTGACTGAGAATGCCTGTGCAATGAACTGTACTATAGACTTGGAAGTGTTTGGTTTGGAAAAAGAGTGCTTTTCACCAATGTTAGTATGCATTTAGCACTCACCAGGCCTTCTGAAGTTCAATGAGAATTTCAAAACACTTGATCCTGCAAATCAGCCTGTCCATATATATGAAGGAGCCTAGGAATGTTCATTCTGAAGTTAGAGAAACAGCCTAGTTGAAGAGATCCTCATACAGATGGTTAGGCTTCAAGACACGAAATTTGGGATTTATTTGGCTGAATACCTCAGAAGGCATTGTTAACTTCTGTGGCTCATCCAGACTGTCTGAACTTCTCAGATTGAAGAAATGAAGCAATGAGCAGGTTAAAATGTGGCAGACTTCTGTCTTGCCATGAGCAGAAGGAGTTTAGAAAGATCTTTTTCATATGCTGCTGATCCAAGTTGAGTTCAGTGACTGGGCAAAAACAGCAGAGAAAATGCTGGTTGTGGGATGCCATTCTTGCCACACCTTCTTCCAAGGAAGGCTTATTTTGGCAGAATGTTAAGTGATGCTTTTTGGACTGCTTTTTATTTGGGGAGGCTGATGGGAAAGATGCTCCTCCCCAGGCACTGAATCATAAACATTTGACTTTTATACAACCAAAATTCCTGTGAGTAGACATGGAATAAGTGACAAAAAACTCAAGCTTTTACCAAACCTGTGGAATTCATTTCAACTTTGCCAGGTGTTTGGCTGTAAGACTGTGAGGTCCCATATTTAACAGCTCATATACTTCGCCAATAATATGTGAAGTGTTTCATTATCTTATACACTGTAGTTGGCACACAGCAGTTTGCAAAGAGCAATGGTTTATGATATTTGTGGATTCCATGTGCAGTTGTAGGCATGAAATGATGTGTGGTGTATGATAAGACATATATATAAGAACAAAAGAGTTCACATAGCAAATATAAGATACTTTCAAGTCTCTGATAACTAAAATGATAAAGTGCTAAAGAGCATCAGTATTTTGATTTTTGTCTCCTTTTATAATTGCTCGGAATAAAAAACAAATAAGAGGCATGCCTTCAGCTCACCCAAGCTGTTCAAGGACTACTGGGGGCAGATGAAGAGCTAATTTATTCTGAGACTGCAAAATTGCCAGAGGTTTTTAGGATATTCATCCCAAAGGCCAATTTTTTCACAAATTAAAGCTTAATTTAGATGGGCAAGCTTATGAGACCAACTGCATACAACTGCATATTCAATCCAGTTCCCAGTATCCAGTGAAGTATTTCGATCAGTATTGAAATAATCACTGCAAGGTTCTGGTTATATAGTTTTATGGATTTTTTCCCCCTGTGGTGTTTTCGCTGTTTTCTGAGTTTTAATTTTGCCAGAAAAAAAAAATCAAACAGCTTGAAACTTTTAACTACTTCTAAGTAAATCTTTGATTGAGCAAATCTTTAATGTGTTGCTTTGCAGCATAGCAGCATATTTAAGTGTGCAGTTCTTTATGTATAATAAATGTTGTGCTGAGGTAGGGTCTAGGGATGAAAAGCAACTGCCTGTTTACACCAGCAACTCCCCAGGCATGGGAATCTTGTGTGTTGCAAGAGTGGCGATGTTTTCTGTGGCAGTGCTTGCAGCTGCCTGTGTGGTCTGCCCTGCTGGCCTTAGCAGCCCGTCTGAACTGGCAGGGGCCAGCAGCCCAGGAGACCTTGGTCCTTGGGTGAGCCCTCCACCAGCCCACCACAGTCACGGGGCTGCTCCCCAGCTGCAAGGAGCAGGGCAGCGCAGGGAGATCTGCTCTGTCTCACCAGTTATAATGCAGAAAAGAACAACTCCGGGTATCCAGAAGAGCGAGGAGGAGGAAGTTTGACTATGAAAAGCAGAACAGGGAGCTTCTTGCTTTCATGTCTTCTTCAAGGACTTTGGCAGACTGGTGTGTTTTGTGGTGGTTCTGCTGCTGCTTAGGACCTATGACAGATACACTTTTTTTTAGAGAGCTAGCAAACCTTTCCATTTGTCTGATGCTGAATTTCAAAATTTTTATTATTCTCCCTCTTGAGGTGTCTTAGGAATATGGAAGATTATTTAAATGAGATTTTTATTTAATTTCTAGTGAATTTTCTGTGCTGTAAACACTGAGTGAAAAACTCAAAGGCAGTCCCATCCCTTTGGGACTGGAGTCTGTTATTAGTCATCTGACCAAGAAATGAGAACAAGATAAGAGTAACATTATTTATATGTATCTAAATTAGTGGATCATCAGCAACCGTATGAAGTTTAACAAAGACGAGTGACAGATTGTGCACTTGGGAGAAGGCAACCCTGGATGCACACCCAGACTGGAGAATGAGATGCTGGAGAGCAGCACTGCAGAAAAGGACCTGGAGGTCCTCTTTGGTGGAAAGTTGAATGTGAGTCAGCAGTGCCCTGGCAGCCAGGAGGACCAACCCTGTCCTGGGGGGAATCAGGCTCAACATTGGGCAAGGGAGGGGATTCTCCTAGTCTGCTCTGCACTGGGCAGCCTCACCTCAAGTGCTGGGGCCAGTTCTGGGTGCCACAATATAAAAAAAGATTAAAGCTATTGGGAACATCAAAAGGAGGTCTGTGAAGATGGTGAAAGGGTCTGGAGGGGAAGCCATACAAGGAGCCACTAAGGTCACTTGGTCTGCTCAGCCTGGAGAAGAGGAGACTGAGGGGAGACCTCACCATAGTCTGAAACTTCCCTGTAAGAGGAAGCAGAGGGGCAGGTGATGATCTCTTCACTCCTGTGACCAGTGACAGGACTTGAGGACATGGCCTGAAGCTGAGTCAGGGGCAGGTAGGTTGGCTGTCAGGAAAAGGTTCTTCACCCAGAGGGTATTTGGGCACTGGAACAGGCTGTCCCGTGAAGTGGTCTCAGCACCAAGCCTAACAGAGTTCAAGAAGTGTTTGGACAATGGCCTCAGGCACATGGTGTGCTTCTTGGGCTTGTCCTGTTCAGGGGCAGGAGTTGGACTTCCATGATCCTTCTGCTTTTCCCTTCCGACTCAGGATAGTCTATGATTCTATGGTAATACTTGCATAGATGCAGGTGGTCACTAAAATTGCATATTAGAAGTTGTCTAAATTCAGTGGTTTCTTATTATCAGAGAAATAGGCAGTTCTAAGAGATGCATGTTTCTCTTTGTGTTTAAAAGAAGCAAAACCCAAGAAACTTCCAAAAACCACAAATGTTTTGAGGAAAATGATGGAAATAAAGCTTTCCACTGAATCTGTCTTACTATGCTGACAGTTTTCTGGCTAATCTCACCTCTAGTGACTGTACAGATATAGTTCATATTCCTGACAGAACAATTTTGAAGCCCTTTTTCTGGGACTGATGATGTAAGAGAAGACCACAGGATTCTGATTCCTGTATCAACTTTCTGCATTTGCTACTTAACCTCTCTTTTAAGGAAACTACCTTATTTGGAGAAAGTAGCATACACAGATCCAGATTCAGCAGTGTTTTCTGGCTGATATGGCAAAACACAGTTTTATATTCTCCCAGCTTCCACAGGGGAGTTCACTATGTTTGATTTTATCTCACTTGTCTGGACTCTCCCTACAGTGGAGGGACAGAAGCTTTCCACAGACATAAAAAATGATCCCCAGTTTGACTGTGGAAATCTGTGTTTAAAACAGTCATTGATATAGAGAGGACTTAAGAGTGCCTTAACTATTAGTCTATCATCTATTTTTTGCATGTTGGGCAGAAAATAATTCAGTATTGTCTAGCTTTTAGTAGTAATATATCATGATTAAGATGTTTATGTGGGATAAGGATAGCAGAAAAATTCTGAGAAGGCTTGCTGAGCCTTACATTTCTGAGTGAACTAAGCCCAAAAGTGAATCACTTACTGATACTTTCTGAACAAGGTGGGAAAACCAAATCATATCTATTAGGGCCATATCCTCTAAATAGCCTTCAAAACATGAGCATGAGGTAAATTATGGTGATTGTTAGTGAACTGGTGTTTTAATTTTGAACTACACCTTAAATGAGAGAAATATCAGATGATTATTTTCTAACAGTAATCACCTGTATGAAATTTCATTAAAATACTTGTGAATAATTAAAAAAATTAATCACTGACATTTTATCAAATCTTTGCCTAAGACCTGAAGATCTGGTGGAATATGCAGTTTTCGTGAACTGAAATAGAATGGCCAGAATGCCATCTGCCTAAAACATAAACCTGTTTGATGCAGAGAAGGAAACTACAGTTTAAGATTCCAAGAATTTGTGATATAATTTCAATATTTGTTCATCTTTTTTCAAAGACATCCGTGCATGTAGAAGTAATAAGGCATGTCTTTGTTTCAGCACACATCATTTCAGGTCTAGGAGTGCAGAGTGTGAAAATAAGTTTTTCTTATGTTGCATTTCAATCAGGATAAAATGACAGTTTTAGAGTTGCGGAGTACACATAACAAGATAAGCAGTGCTGCTTCAGCACAAATTGCATGCATTAGAAAGAGGTATGTACTTAGAAAGCAAATGACAGCCCTGAAGTTATGGTGGAATTGTAAAGCATTCTTGTATACTGGTTATCTTTGATATCATTCTTACAACCTTGGCACACATGGTTTCTGCTCAAAAATTTAATTTCCTTAGTTTTGTATTTTTGCACTCGTTAAAATCTGCCATATATGCAAGAAAGAGTATAGTCAATTAAAGAATTTTGTAAAACTTAGTTTCTTGACAGCAGAAATTATTAGAAAACAAACATTTGTATCAACATTTTATTTACACTAATGTCCTCTCAATATATTGTCACAGCTCTCCACTGTTGGGAATTGTATATACAGAATTCAAGCAGAATTAAGCTTTCATGAGCAGATAATTAACAGATAAATGTATTATCTCTATGCTCTGTAAGTTAGATGTTGTTCTTAAAGAGTGGTTTCAGAAGCCCTGGTTATGATTTCTTTTTTTTTTTAGCAAAATTTCATGTTCTTATGTGTTTTGTTTTTTTTTGGTAACTGAGTTTATAGTTTTTGAAAGCACCAGCATGCTTTATGGTGACTGGTGATTTTTATTTAAACTGATTCTACACATTGCCTTGAAATATTCTTATATGTCAACGTAGTTTGGAAATATGATCCATTTCTTGAAGTGTAGCTAATAATGCTCTGGACTCTTACTATTGTAATGGTGTTAATTCTTCCCAGTCTCTGTTTTGCTGGTCTGGCTTGCGCAAAGAGTTTAAAAAGGCCAGGAACCTAAGACCACCGGCATTGCAGGGAAATAACATCTGAAAAGTTCCCAGTCCTACAGTCTGCCCTCCTGCTGCTGAAGAGCAATAACAGACTTGATTTGGGTTTATTTGTGGATGGCTATTTTATAAAAAACAACAAATCAAAGAAATAAATCAGTGCAGATCTTATAGGACATTTTATCTCCTTTGTTTTGTTGGTTGCTGTGGCGTGACTGATAGAGAAGGAGACACACTTGCTACTGGGAAACTTGTGTAACATTATTGTGTTTATTGTGGTACATTTTTGTAATTTTGCTTATATACTCAACACTTTCTCCCACCTTATTTTACTTTTTTCCTCCCAAATCTGCAGATTTTATAGTCATCAGTTCTTCTTAGTTTTTTTTTTCTTTTAAAATTTATTTATTTTTTCCACTTTGGGTCAATCTTGCAGTTTCTATTCGGTCCTTACCTTGGAAAAAAGCCTTCATGATTTCAACAGGTGGTCTCTTAGAATCACCTCTTGGGTTTTGCCATATTGAATTCATTATGTCTTTTAGAGAACTGAAGCGAAATCACTGTGCTTCTTTGTCCAGGTACAACGTGAAATTGTACATCAAAATCTTTTATCACCAATCAGGATGTCCAGAACCACTCTTTGAGTTTCCTCTGTTACTGAAGTCTCATTTAACTATGTGCATGATGAGAAGAGCAGTGAAGGAAGACTGCAAATCCATGCCCTCCTTTCAGAGGCCAGAGAAGGATGCATAGCAAGGTAATTTGGGACAGAGTCAAACAAGTCCACTATTGTTTTTTTTTTCTTTTGTGTTGCTTCAGCAGGTGGAAGATGCCTTCTTTATTCAAATGATGTAATGTGGAGATGTCCTTTGTACATGTACCCATAATGCATGTGCTGTAGGGTTGGGGGAAACGAGATCCTGTGTTTGCTTTTATTTCCAGAATCTGCTCTGTTAAGTTGCCAGGTTCATTACTAGTTTCCTTGAATGCAGAAGCATTTCTGTTTTGCAGGTGTTTTGCTAAAATTATGTTTCATTGTAAAGAACAGGTCTTATCCTGTTTGTATTTTTAAAATCCTACATTCACTGGTGTAATCACATAAGCAATTAATAATAGCCAAACAGTTCACAGTAAAACAAGATGTTTTTGATTTGGATTTAAATCGTTGAAGAGTCCTTTGCTGAGCCATGCAAAATGCTTCAATTGTGTGATTGTTTTAATCATTGCTAATGAAATTGACACACCCATGATGTTGTTTTTGGCTTTGATACCTAAAGGACTTAGTGAAGGACTTAGTGAAGCAGCTGGAGGGTTTGGTTGTGTTCCACATCTCACAGTGTCACTGGGACAGTAGTTGCTTCAGGGAAGCAAGGGAAAATCAACACTGGAATCATCAGTGTTCATCTTCACTCGGATGCTACTCTGGTTTCTTTTAGCTTCTCACTTCTTTTCCTCAATGCAGCAGCAGGAGACCATCATAATTCAGTCTGTGCAGAAAAAAAAAAGAAATACTAAAAATGGCTTGATCGCCATTTTTAAAGTATGTATCTGAGGAAAAATAGGTGATACTTTAGGGCTCTTTGGTAAAGTGGTTTTACAAAATCTAAATACTGGACATTTAAAAATAAGTTATACAAGGTTAAGTAGTTAGTGGAAAATTGCTAAGGTGTATAGACTATCTATAAGGATGCCTTTAAAACAAGATGGCTAAAAAAGATGAACTGTAAATCAAGCAGAAGTTACAATCTGTGTGATCAGGAGGTTAGTCCAAATGGAGATGGGGATTTCTGTCAAATTTCTAGGTTGTACCACAGGAAAGCAGTAAGGAAAAAGGGAAGTTTTTTTCTTTTTAAGTCACTAATACCTTCTGACTTTTCTGTCAAATAGGCCAAATATGAGTTGCAACTTGACAAGAATAATAAACGCTTAAACTCTATGGGTTTTTTGCCATATTTAATTCCTAACTAAAGAGTAGGCTCTCTTCAGGAAAACCGTGATAATGATGTCTAATTGTTAAAATGTGCTAGTTAGCACTGTTGAAAGACTTTGCTTAAGTTGTAGTGTAGGAGAGGAAAGCTTCTTCCCTCTCTTTTCTTTAAATTGTCCAGGTCCTGACCTCAGGCCTTACTGTTAATAAACCAAAGAGTTCACCCTTTCTTTGCTTCCACTGTCAGTTCAGGAAGCAGGAATAAGGGGTCTTCCAGATTATGCCAACGATGTTAGTATGGGATTTTGTTTCCCTTCCAGCTGGAAAGGACTTAGCATCATCCTAGCTGGTACCACTGGGATGGCTGCAGGACTAGACCTGACCTCTCTCACTTCTAGGGAATGTAGGCAGAATGTGGCATACTGGCCTTTATCAGCTACACTGAAGTGCCCTAAATTTATTCAACCCTGTGGTAGATCCTGTTAGTGTTGGGCATACTTAGAAGCTCAGAAATTGTATTAATATATGTATGTCAATAGGTTGAAGGAACAAAAATAACTATAATATTTGGATAGAAAATGTATGGGAGTGACAAAATAGCTTGCTGGTGGATAAGTGGCTTGATACATTAAAATTCATATTCAAAGAAATGAAATAAATTAACTTTACCCCAATGTGCCTGTGGTGTGAATTAAAAGAAATATTATAGTGTTGTGATTACAATATTGATCACTTGCTCGGACAACTAATAATGAATATGACATGATAAGAGAGGATAAAAAATTACAGTAATAATGAAAAACTTTGTTTGTGTATAGGAAGTACAAACATCATACGGGTGTGTGAGACAGGAATTTTTTTGCTACACTATGAATGAAATTTTAGTGTAAATGGGCACAGAATAAGCAAGAAGAGAAACAGCTTGAAATTTATGTCTGAGTTCCTGTGCCAGGCATGACTAAAAGGTAACTATCAAACAATCAATGCTGTAGCGATTGTCATGTACCAAAGCTCAACATTCTTGTGGGCATGAAAGAGCCAGAGAGATGTTAGATAAAACTGAGGAAATCTCTCTGAAAGAAAATTAAAACGGCCAGCATATTAAATTCCTTGAAATGTCATGAAGTATAAGGGGTAGGTCTAGGGTCTTTTTAAGAGGTAATGTGCTTTTTTCCCTTACAAAATTAGCTTTTAAAGAGATCTAAAAAGAATAAAAGAAATAAAAAGGCATCATTGAATATGTGAAATCTTTACAAATAAGGAACATACATAGGCGAATTAACTTTCACAAGATACATGCCAAAACATAGGAAGGTGCACCAAAAAGGTTTTGAAGAAAATTATGTAAGATAGAAAAGTAAATAAATTCACTTTTCTATCTCAAACACATTAGAAGTTGAAACTCTACTTCTAAATCTATAGAATATGATAACAGTGTGATAGCAGTGTACTGATATTCACTGTGAAGGAGCTTACAGCTATTGTAACATTTTTCAGGAGGGGAGGAAAGAAAATATATTCAAATTGAGGCAGAATAGTTTTAGGTTAAGTATAGCATGATTTTTATGTTATTCTAAAGAAAAGCACTGATTACTGAGTAGTTTAAATGAACACAAAGTTGCCAGATTGTCAACTGGAATATGCATCCTAGCTGTTTGAGGGTGGAAAGTGGCTCTTGCGCTGCCAGTTTAGAGTCTTTGGCTTTGTGGTAGGCAGACTTTTAGAAGCTAAGTAATAAAGATTAGGTGAGAAGGCACAGGCATATGCATTATGAGAAATTTACATTGTGGTTTTGTAGCCCTGCCTCGCTGTTCTACCAATTTTTTTGAAGGAGTTACCGTAGGCTGGTTGGATGCTGTGTACTGCTCCAAGAAACATGATCCAAAGTCATCACCATTCCTCTTATAAAATTATGATGTTGTTCAGTAAGTGGGAAAGTTCCCTTCTCAGAATGATGTGAGAAGTAAAAATTTAACTTTGCAGAGTAAAGGGTTTTTCCGCTAAAGTCTTACTAGTTTAGTCTGCATACATGGGCCTATTGCTGTATTTATGAGAGGATGAAGGACAAGGTAGGCTTGTTCAAGAAGAAGGTCCTTTACAGGTCAGCAGAAAAAAGCTAATAACACTTAAAGACTGAACTATAAAGTGGCAGATGAAATTCTGTGTTAATAAATGCAAAAGAATCCGCTCAGGGTGGAAAGCCAGCTGTGACTGTATGTTATGCAGTGCAAGACTCCACATAAGCTGTTACTGTTCAGGGAAGTCACCTTGAAATAGTTGCAGGCAAGTCTATGCAAACCTTAGCTCACAGCCAGTCAAAAAGCTAAATAAATTTTAGGAATGGATAGAAAGGAGACAGACAAGTAAATAGAAAACAGCCCTGACTTTGCTTAAATGAAGGGCAGATTTCTTGTTCTTTGTAACAAGGCAAGTAAATAGATGTGTACTAAGGGTTACTTTACAGTTATGTATTGACTGTTTTCACAGTAAGCCAATACAATTTAAAAACAGCAGACTCAAAGAATGACAGAAGTGTCAAAACATCTAAATGAAAGTTTTCCCCCTCAAAAATGAAGTTTTTTGAGGTCACATTGCAAGTTGCTTCTCCAAGCCCTTGCATCTGTGGGATTCACAGCCTCCTACTTAAAAAGAATTGTTATTGATGTGTCATACCATAATTACCAAGAAAAATCAAGCTTTTGGGAAAATACTCTAGTGAGCAGCCCATAATCCTTACAGAGCCATTTCAAGATCAGCACATAAAATTGTCTGTGATCCACCAAACAGGCAGATCCACCAATCCCTGGATTTTTTGAGATGTAATGGTATGGAGTGATGTTTAAAAATGGTTTATGTTACAGGTTACAAGCTAACTCTAAAAATTGATATGTGGCAAATGACACTTCATGTGCAAATCGTTAGTTTAAACACAGTGAATTTCAATGTTAATTTTTATTAAGGATGAAAGAAATAAAGATGCAAGGTGAAAAATGGCAATGAGGCTTTCTTGTGGGGGAACAGAGACACAGTCATGCAAATGACATGCTTATTAGCCAGAATTTTATCAACAGTTACCTTAGCTTTCTTTTCTCATTCTCATGCTTTTGGGGATTTGAAGAAGGTTCATGCCTCTCCCTCCTTCCTGTGAAATAAATAGTTGAGAACATGAATATTTTCCTATCCTGGGGCAGTCCTTTGAGTTAGCATAGGAGAGACACTGTGTCAATTACTGTTTCAGCTTCTCCTTCTGCAGACTCACAAATGTATCCTAGATGATATTTGGTGATTTCAGACTTGAAGGATTTAAGTTAGCCAGAAGGATTAGATTATTATTACAACTTCCTTAATAGCATAGATTCTATCGGCTCTGGCAGAAATTATAAGGACAATTGGCCTTCTCTGTGCTTCAGATCTGACTGTTACACAAATTTAGGAGTATCCATCAATTAAACTAAATAAATATATATATCTCTATATATGCATATAGAAATAACGAAATCTGTATCTCTTGTTTGTTAACCCTGGACTACAAAAAAATTTGGGAGCACATTATGATGTCTGTTGCCTTAGCAGAATTTGCAGTAATTCTATTTACTTAGCATTACTTTTTTGGATGGCCATATTGACTGCTCTAAGTGACATCAAACTCAGGCAGAAAGTTTCCAAACTGAGACAAGCTCTGCCAAAACAGAAAGAATTCTGTTATTGTTGAACTCTAGATGCCTAACTTGCAACTCTCAAACAGCAGTTCTGTGTTTTGGGAAATACTGAACAAATGGGACCCAGAAACAGGCAACAAAAAGACTTTGCTGGCTCCAAATGGCAAACTCCCTTTCTCTGAAAGGGCAAAATGAAAGGAGGTAAGGGATGTGTACAGAGAGTGCTTGTTATTCCTTCTTCCTTACGCATTTCTAAATATGAAGTTTCCTATTTGGAAGTATTTCTTAGCTAGGTAGGACTTATATTTCTAGCAAGTGTTTAAAATAGAGGAAGAAAAGACAGGAATAAGATCAGTGGGGCTAGTGAGAATGAGAGGGATTTTAGAGCATACCAGCCAACATTAATTACATTTTGCAATTTACTGTAAATACCTTTATGGTATTTTCATATGTTGGGGGAAATTCTCCAAACTTTTGCTCAACTAACTTCCATGGGAATTCATGTGAATAATGACCTTGACATTCATTATATGGAAATAATTATTGTTGTACTGGATAGCTTGTCAGCCTGTCTAGTACTACCACAGATTTTTGCATGTGCTAAACTAGGCCAAACCTTGAGAAATTAAGCTACATCAAGGTGTTTTGGTTTTCCTCCATCTTAAGGACTGTATACTTCTAGAAAGCACAAAATTCATGCCTAGACCTGGGAACGACCAAATCACTCACCTTTCTTCTTCCTTTTTGCCCCCCTCTTCTTTTTCTGATTAACATCCTAGGTATGTTGTTCATTAGTTCTTGGCATCTGCTGTTGTCATTTTTTGGGATGAAGAAAAGTACCTCTCTACTTGATAATTTTTCCAATAAGTGCTCATTTTCTCCCTTTTCTCATTTCTGTTTATTTAAGGAATTACCAAGGTATTGTAAAGGGTAACTTATAATTGAGAGTCTGGGGATGTACAAAGTGACATGAGGATGTCCTCCACTCTGAGATACAAACAATGCAGACTTTGCTGCTGTCAGTGTGCTAGCTGGGAGGGCTGTGCTTCTAGTGGGAGCATGAGCAAGGCAAATGGAAGAGGACAGGTGCTGAGCACAGCAGTTCTAGTATCAGTGAGGTTTACAGGGCATCTGTGCTCGCAGTCTTGCCTTCAAGGGCTTAAAATTCACATGTAGCTAGTGAAGAAACAAGACGTCTCAAATCAAATAAAGCCAGAGTGTAATTAAATAATAAAACATGACAAACAGTGCGTTTCTAGGGAATTACAGCATGCCTTGGGTGGAGTTATAAGGCATGAGGCCAAAGGTTGCATGGCTTTAATCATCCAAGAGGCACAGAAAGCCCCTGATGCTGACAGTGCTAGAGAAACGAAGAGTGGGATGGTGTGGGCAGTCTTTCTGCATACAGTTTAGAAACCAAGCTTTGATTTTATGCTATTTGGGTATGGAACTGCCTGTATCTCTTGCATGCCTGTTCTGGCCTCAACTGGTTAACCTACTAAGACTGCAGAATGATGCTGGCACATCCAACTGGCTAGTTCAGCACCCAAGTACCTCTAACGAGTGGAGCAGAAAGTCTAACCCTGGATCAGGGCAGTTTTTTCCAGCCCCTGTGCCTGGGCCGGGATTTCCATGAGTAGAGCTCAACAGCAATGACAGCAGCTGCTAACTCTGGTATGGAGAACAGGGAACTAGGAGAATGAGAGGATCCCTGGGGTGCTGTAGGCTGGACTGCTGAGAGGGTTGGTGCTGAGGCTGAGGCTGGAGAGCCTTGAGGTGATGTATCTGGGGTAACAGACCATGGGCTTGGCCAGAGTGGCCCAGAGGATGAGTTGGAAGCCAGAGTTGCATTTTCCAGTGAAGCAGAACAAATTATGAGTGAGACCATTTCAGTGCTTTTCAACATGAATGATTAAATACAATTCTGATACCACCCCGTGTCCTGATGGCTACTGTTGTACTTCATTACAGGAGGCTGTGAGAATTCAAGGAGCTGTGGGTGAGGTGGCCAGCTTCTTCCTCTTCATGCTCATCTTTTCCAAGTGAGCTTTCAAGGATCTGAAGCTTTACCCAAGAGGTAGGTATGAGGAGATGCTTGCAGGTGCAGTGTTCCTCTTACCCTGTGCTCTTCCTGTTATCTGGTTCTGGTGTTTGGCTGGAGAGAGAGCAGACTTCAGCAGAGACATGAGAACCACAGCTGGCAGCAGGATGTTGTCTGTCAGTGAGTGGTTGAAGCCAAACCCAGCGCTTTTGCTGCAGTGGCAGCTCCCAGGAGGGTGGAGAGAACAGGCTCTTGGAGAAGAGGTCTTGTGAGGTGGGAGCCTTTGTGTCATGCTGGTAATAAAGTCTTCAGAGACAGAACATGCTGATTCACAGAAACTGAGACTGTTTGTGGGAAAGAACTGGCTTTCACAAATATCTTGACTGGAAAACTCTTGTGGAAATAAAATTTTGGAACTGTCAGAATGTTTTGGTAGTTTCTAACTGAATGGCTTTCTCATTTAAAAATACTTTTTGTTTTGAAAATTAAATCTAATAACATATTTAAGAAATTACATTAAAAGATATGTTTTGAAATTGTCAAAGCAAAATGCTGACCTTGAACTTCAGGGTTTTTTTTCTTCACTCCAGGTCTTTAGCTTTGAAAATTGCAATAATTTAAAACTTTCTTCCCACTTTGAAGTGGGATATTGATATGCAGAAAACTGTTTACAGGGAAATTGTTTCTCTCTCAGCTTAACATAATTGATTATGTCACTTTAACATGAACTAGCCCCATTTAAAAACAACAAATTTCTAATAAACTCACTTTAAAAAGAAATAAAACAATTCTATTGCTACAAAGACACCTTTTACTGTCACAATTATTCTCCCACAAGTACAAGCAGGTTTTCTGATTCTAGGCTTAAAATGTTTACTGATGATTGTAATGCACTCAGAAGAAACCAAATACAGATGGTTAAGTTTGAACAATGTTTTTCTCACACAGTATTTAACGCTCAAGAAAGTCATAAAACAAAGAAGTCCCAATTCAGTACTGTGCAGCATGTCCTGCTGATGTGTTTATTTCCGTTGCCTGGATTTTAATCACTGGGATGTGCTCACTTCAAATGTGATGCTAAACATTGCCTGTTATTATAATGCATTTCCCAGGAAAGTGCATTCTGACTAGCATGCAAAGTGCAGAAGAAAAACTTAGGGGGATTATTAGATTTTTTTTTAACATAGCCTGAAGAAAAACAATGGTTCGTTCTTTGAAGCCCTGTATCCTGAGTCCTATTTATACTGTTACCAGTTTGGCAAAGGGAAAGGGCCTTCCAGATGAGTGTGAATTATGGTTGTACCCACAGACTCAAAGTGCCAGGGGGCCATACTCTGAATTCAGCCCCTCGCAATTCACCGTCATCCTTTCTGCCCCCATTGTGCCAGGAAGCTTCATGTCATGGCTCACAGCCTTACCCACATGCTCAGTCAACCTTGCAGGGCCAAACACCCAGTCTCCATCTGCTCTGTGCTGACATTAAAGATGTCACTACGCTCTTTCCTAGGAGTAGTTGCAAAGTCCTTGGATATAATTAAGTCCCACAGTAATCGTGGTGCAGCAAGATTTGAATCAGTCTTTGACTTCCAGTGGTTGTGTTTTGGTGGTGATGGAGATTTCTGGGGCACTGGCTGAGTTATATGGTGAAACTCTGACACTGATGTCATTAGGACTCACTGGTTCAGCTTGTATGATAGAAATGCTTCTCATTGTAGTGATGTGGAGGTGACATAAGATGTATAGAACAGATATGATTGCTGGGTTCGGTGTGTTTTTTTAAATGTTATTTTATTTGTAACATCCTTGGGACCTTTACAGTACTATATATAGATTCAACATATTGCATTAAAATGATGGTGGATGGGAATGGTGGGTGAAAGGTAAAGCGGAATAGCTATGGTGCAAAGGTAGCACATTTCCAGCTTGTCTGTATTATTAAAACCAGGACAAACCTTTTTTTTCTTTTCACTAGGACTGACTAGAACCTTGGTATCCACTCTGACTCAGGCAAGCATGAAAACTGTTCATCCTGTGACTCCCCACACTTTTAGTGCCCTTCAAGTATTTTTTACCTGGGAAACTTTATGACAGCAATATCTTGCAACATAAAACATTATTGTCCTACATTGTGTGCTTGGGACTTACCTTTATAGCAGAACACCAAAAGCAGCAGGTTGGCAGATGGGCTGCTGAGCTGCCTGGGTGCTCCACGTCGTTAGTCCCTGTTAGAAGTGTTACTGAAGCCCAGCACTCACTGCTAAGTGTTGAGGTACAGAGACAGAACAGAAGTGCTGTTGGCAACCATCACCAGCTAGTTGTTTTTGTCTGTGATTTCATGATGTTTAAGACACAGCGGAGCTTTTTTCTCATTAGTAAGGGTCAGTATGCAGAAAACAGATCTCATGAAGTCCTGGTGTACTGTGTCACCCTGTTCCATCTTCATTTCAACATCACCCACTCCCATCTTGCCTGAAAAGTCACACACTCTGCAGGATGCCTTGGGAAGACGGATTGTTTTCATTTGCAGGGAAGTTTGCAGCAGAGCACTTTTAAAATGACATTGTAAGGAATTGCTACAGTGCAAGACCTGCTCTGACTTTTATTTATGTAAAAAGAGATCTGGGTTAGGATTTCTAGTTGGAAGAAACCCACGATTTTACTAGGACAGGGGGGCTCATTCTTCTCTCTTGGCATGCCATGCTCTCTGCAATCTATTTGAGAGGCAATAAAGGAGGTAATAAAGTGGCAATCAAAAACAATGCTTCAGTAGTCCTGAGCCACAGTTTGTGGGATTTCATTTGGAACTTATTTACCTAACCCACTCCCACATATCTGTCTGTCTTAGGCACCTACAGGAGTCGTCTCTTTGGAGGGTTTAAGGCTGTCAAAAGGTAAAATTTAGTTCTTAGAGCAGTCTGGAATACTTTATTGTTGGAAGGGGAAGTGCTGAGATGTAAGGGTATATGGCACTGCAGGTATGGAATACAGAGACAGCAATAATGACTCAGTATTCAGGAGCGATGCATTTCCATCACCGTCATAGTGAACCAGATTAACTGATCCTCTTAAGAAGAATCCTGGATTTCTTAGGGATGTGCTGGGACTGGAAGCTTTCTTGCTACCAGATCTGAGTGAGAATTTTTCTTGTCTCGGCATCACACTGTGCTGTACTACAGTCAAGTGGTATCCAGAGCGGTCAGAGCTGTGAGTGTTTTGGGTGCTCTGATGTACAAAGCAGGTATGCCCAAGTGACTTACCTCACAGCAGCTGACTGTTGTACCTTCTGAGGCCCCTTCCAGCCTGAACTGCTCTATGATCCTGGGATCCTACATTTCACAACTGTAGAGCTGTTGCTGCAGCCTTAGGTAATCCCTTCCTTCGCCCCATGGCCGAGGTTAGCTGGCTGCACCCACAGTAAGACAGTGCTGATACTGACAGTGGTGCTGCTCACCTGCTTGTACATCTGAGCAAATAGTTCAGAGCAAAGCTGGTGCATTATCTTTTACTGCCAGACATATAATACAGATGAGACATGCGTGAACTGATCATATTGTTTTCACATTCATTACTTTACATATTTTAAGAACCTGTCTTTCACAGGTCTTTTCTCTATACATTGATTATGAACCATTCTGTAAGCATCACCAGACTTCTTGATTACTTATTTGCAGCTGTGTATGAGGCCTGTCAAGGTTAAGTTTCTGATTGAGCTGGGACAAGTTCACAGCATGGCATATCCACACATAATCCTGTGTGGATATGTTGGATGATTTCTCTTATTCCTCAGGATGGAAAGAACGACATATGCTTTCTTCAGGTTTTCATGCCAGTAGATACTGACCTGGATGTGACAGGAAAAAGCTGAAGAGAGGTATGAATGAACTTAAAATTCAAAATAATATGGAGAGAAGAGGCTTCTTTCTCAGTTTTCTCTACTTTACAGCACTTTTCTGGAAGTTCATTCCATTTCCGCTCTCTGTATTTTTGCACATATCTTCTGTAGGGCAGGTACATGCTTAAAGGGTAGAGCTGAACAGCTAGCAATAGAAATCCTATAGGTTTTTTTATATGCAAAGGTAGTCTTCTGTCTCTGGAGACTGATAGATTTAAGGTCCTAGGCCAGTTGTTATATACACTGTTGGAAAATTAGGACACGGTTGGCCATGACTATGAACTTATGCAGAGCATTTAATTCAATTTTCATTCTTCCAGAATAAGGGCGGAATTCTGTGTTCCTTGTTGTAGTAAAGTCCTGCTGTTCAGCTGAGTCAGTGTAATGGACAGTTGCCTGAATGCATTTAGAAATAGAGGGCCAAGCAGATTATCTCCTCTTTATTAGCTTTCTTCCTTGCTGTGGGATTTCAGCACATCCCAATCTTGAATACATTTCTCTTTGTAACATACTTTTGGATGGAGAAAAATATTATCTTCCCAAGTCTGCCTACAGGGAATTGACATGGGGAGAAGTGAAAAACTTTAAAACATTCAGGTTTCCAGTGGTACAGGTGGGCCGTTACTCAGGTAGTTGAACATTTTTTAAAAATGCCCCTAGAGATGTCTTTCTGAAAATGAGCGACGTGGCAGAGCAGAGACTGAACTCGCCCTGGTGTCCCAGATGATTAGCTAGTGCTGCAAATGCTGGCTTACCCTTCCTGTCCTAACACTGTACTTAGTCCTGTCACTGCTGCCTTTGATTTAGAAGGGCCGCTCTGAATAGAAAGACTGTACTCAGGGTGAGTAATGGTGGTGAAATTCGTCTTTTTAGTAGTTGATTTTTAAGCCTGAAAAATCTGGCATATTCACAAACCGTGAATCAGTGCATCCAGCTACAGATGTTATCCTCTGGAAACTGAGGATCCTGTACCCAGCCGTACTGGTGTTGAACTACAGAAATGCTCTCAGAATGTGATTCCTGTTTCTACGACATCCAGAAGACAGTTGCTTTCTCTTTGTAGAAGCAAAAGATCAGAGGAGGTAAAAAACAAACTAGAATAACACAAAGGAAGGGGAAAAAAATGTGTTCAAAAGATCTCTGTCTCTCCCCAGCTTCCTGCTCCCTCCCCCTGCCCCCTGCCTCCTCTTCCTTCTTTCTCTAAGGGTTAAATATGCAGAGGGAAAAAATTGCTAGACTTTATGTCTGTGCTTGGTGGGAACTATTAAATTACAGCTGGATGTTTTTAATTATGCCACACATAAATGCCTGAACACAACAGCGTTTTAATCCAAATGTGAGCCTCATTTATGTGTGTTCTGTGTTTGCTCTGAAATGCACTGGCTGGCACTTGTTTGTGGTGGCCCCTTTGTGGCATTGTAACAGTGTGTGGGGTTTTTACCTCCCCCCCCCTTTTTTTTTCCCAAGTGCGAGGATGGGAGCTAGTGCTGGCGAGGGGGAAAGGAAATGGGTAATAAAACAGAGAGCTAAGCGGCTCACTGGAGCCAGCGATGCTGGGATCTGGTTAATTGCTCTGAAATGAAAAAGATTCGGGGGTTTTCATGAAATCCCATAGGTGCATTTGCCAAGCCTCAAATATTAGATTGAATTACAGTTTCTAATTCCTCCCCCCCTTTACCCACAGCCATGTGTCTTATTTCTTCCTAAAGCTTGTCCATTTTTCAGAGCAATGAATGTAAGAAGGAAGCTGAGTAAGGACTGCCTGCCTGCTTGTTTTACACCTTCCCCACCTACGTCTTTTCCTAATCCTACCTTTTATTAAAAAACAAGAAATCTGTCTCTCTCTCCTCCAGTGTATCCTGATCTGTTTGTGGATTTGAGGTTGAAATGTTGCCTATATATTTTGCCTTGCAAGAGGCTGCGGGGAGGGTGTACTGAGGAACACTGTCTCTGTCCCTTGTTCTCCACACCCACGCACTAGCTAAGCATAATATAATCCTTTTCTGCATAGCCACCAAGACTTGTTTTTTTAAAGGGGCTTTGACCTGTCCCTCTCATTTTCAGAAATAATTTTATATTGGCAGCTAGTTGTGCCAGCATTTTTACTATCCCACAAAGGGATTTCAGCACCTGATTTGTGGGTGTAAGGGGACTTCACTGGGAAATGACGTCAGTGGCGTGGCTTGGAGGAGTAGCTGTCTCTGAGATCAAATCCTTAAATGGTAGGATTGGCACCAACAAAACTGAAGCCAGAGCTGGGACTCTCCTGTGTGTAAATTATATCCACAAATCAAGATGCAAACCCCTTTTCTGACAGTTATTGTGTTCTGTTAACCAGTGAACAATGTATATTTTCTTAGGCTGGACATTTTGAGATTATGAAAAGTGCACCTTGGTTATTAGGCTGGTATCTGATCCAAGTGTTTCTCCTCTTGTGAGGAACTGGAAATCTTTCCACTTTCTTCCACCCTGGAGCTGGGAAGGTTTTCTGAGTCACCTAGTTATGTCCCAGCCTTGGAATGGACCTTTCTGCTGGAAATTTCTCTGCCATGTTTTTCTGAGCTGATCCTGCTGGTGCTCTCAGCATTGCCCCACAGCCAGATAATTCTGAAGTACTTCTTACTCAGGGACCCTGTATTTCTTTTTTTTTTTTTGCCTTCTGCTTTTGTTTAAACTTTCTTGTTTTGGGTAAAGGTGATTTGGCATGCTGTCTGGCTCAGTCCCTCTGTCCTCCTGGAAGTTGTTTCTTACATTCCTGTGTTATTTCTCACCTTCCTCATACCATTTATTGGTGGAAGCTCCACTGGAAAGGAGTGTGTGAAATGTTCCTTCCAAATTAGGCGTGCACATTAGCAATTAAATGTAAGTTCCTACTTTCAGTCTGCTGTGATTATTTTAAATAATTAAAAATTAAGAGCCCCATTTCCCACTCAAAGGCAAGAAGGATTTGGCCACCATTTAACTGGCAGTGTTTACCCGGCCCCTCATGCAGCCTCTGCTGTTAGGCACTAGTCTGGGCTGCCCAGCTTAAGAGAGCAGAGCAACTAAGGGCATGCTCGAGTAAAGCATGCTTTGATACTTCTGCTGTTTCCTTGTACGTGATCTCATGATGCATTGCTGTGGGGAGATCTAACTGTTCTGCCAACTCGTTTTCAAGAACTGTTTTCAAAGGGAATGGTTTTAAATTGCTCACTTGGGGGGTCATTTATTGTCTATTTTTTTCTTTTTTAGTGCTGGGTCCTCAGGCGTTCGAGGGTGAAATCTCTATTGTTCACCCTACCTCCAGAATGATCAGAAATCATGGATTTTTACTTAGCCACCCACTGTCTTTTGACCTGAATACTTCAATTTTTCTTTCCCACCCAGTGCCTTCCTAATGTTAGCCACAGTCTTCCCATCTTGCTCTCACCCTGTAGGGTAAGGAAATGTGGTTTCATCCATGAATGACATTAATGCCATTGTGTGAATCATTAGTGGATCCAGCATCACAAGCCCTAGGGGATCAAATACTTGCAAACCACTAGAGAGAAATTCTAATATCAAATACATGGCAGGAATCGTCCTAGCTCGAAGAAAACAAAACAACCCTCTTTAATACCCAGAGAAGTTCATGGTGCTTAGAGAGAAGAGGAGCTTGTGCAATAGCCTTGAGGGGCCCAGACGCAACCATCCTGCTTTTCTCTCCTGTCTATATTCCCTCTTGCCTCCCCTCCTCCCAGGCAGTTCCCTCTCTGACTGACTAACCAG
The DNA here is from genome assembly GCA_013397155.1 of Irena cyanogastra. NCBI lineage: Eukaryota > Metazoa > Chordata > Aves > Passeriformes > Irenidae > Irena > Irena cyanogastra. The sequence goes on along the minus strand of VWZV01012948.1, from coordinate 381,586 downwards.
AACCTTCCCACTTGTGGCATATAACGGCAGTGTTTGAAGCCCTGACTAGGCTGTTGCCTTGTTCTTCCTCAAAACAAACAAACACAAAGTCAAGATGAAGCATGACTAACTCAGAAAAAAAAATTAATAAAGACAGAAATTGAGCTTTTGTGGTGCGGTGGGAGAAGAAAAGCTGAACACCTGCTGTTCTGCTGTGGTACCATCCCAACTGCCCTGGAGGCTGCTGTTAGTTCTGCCTTTGCAGGCCTTTGTGCCAGTCTTTCTGCTTTGCCTTAGCACTTGTAGAAGACAGCACAAGAACATGGAGTTGTCTCACAGCCCAAGGAGAAGTGTCAGATGTAACCTTATGATTGCTTGCTGGCCCCTCTGATGATCTCAAAACTTCAGTAGGTGTTCAAAAGTTGATTAGTTTGTTTTTTTTTTTTAATATAGTTGTGTGTAGTGGCAGGTGCTGACATTTTAAAATTTTGTCCAAACATCCTCTGGGATGTAAACACACAAGGCATATTTGGCTGGTGGCTCCTGCAGTATGCATTACCTGTGTAAGAACAGGAATACTGTGCAAAAGCATAGAAAGCAGAGGGGAGCGCTTTGTTATGCATAACAGGATACAGATTTCCCTTAATGACCTCATCCTGCTAACCTTGAAGAGAAAATTCAAAGGTACTGCAAACCCCTTCTCTGTGGAAACACTTATTCCCAAGTATCAGGCATCAATATTTGACATTCCCTGCAAAAATTAGGTGGTTAATAAATTTCAACAATCTGTTTAAGTAACTGGCATAGCTAGATCATTCTGCTGCAAGTGGCCAACCTAGAGATGTGTAGAACACCTTAAAATAGCTGTTGAAATATTTGTGTAAAGTTATATTTTTCATTTCTCTTCTTTTGTGAACTATGAATTAAAGTATTGGAATGTGAGAATCTCCAGTCCCAGAGGGTGGTGGTGGGACCAGAACTGAAGGGAGGGTTAATTTTATCGGAGCAATTTTGAAACAATTTGAAATCAGATAGGTTGGTTTTAATTGTGTTTGGATCTGAAATCTTTCCAAATTAAACCTGATCATTTGAACTGGAGTTCTTACACTCCATTTCAAGAGCTAATAGACATGACAAAGCAATGGAGAGTGGAAACGTTAAAACTGGTATTCTGAGAAGTATCAGGTAACACTCTGGATTTTCAAACTCTTCAATACTGACATCTGTAAGCAGAGATTTGGTAACTTACTTTTTGAAGCTCATTACCATAGTGAACCTGTTAGTGCTCTGGCAGCTATGAAGGTTTAGCCAGCAATGATGTCAGACTCAGAATTAAAAATATGTATGGAATAGATAAGATAAAAGGTGCCTTTTTTCTTCTTTGAACATGGAGAGTTTTCTGGTTATGGTTTCTTGAACTTGTTGAAGTTAATATAAGATAACACAAACTATTTTGGGATGGGGAGGACAATCCTTTAGGCACAACAACAACAAAAAAAAAGAAACGAGGAAAGCTCCTCCTATCCAGACCTTCAGTAAATGGAAGATTGATTTTCTGTGTGTGTGATTAAATGTCTTAATTTATTAAGTGAAGACTTACAGAAAAAAGGAAAATTATGTTTAATCCATGCATACGGCTACAACAGTGTCTTTTTGAATTATAGATCTTTTCCTGCACATCAATGTTACTACAAAGCTGGAGAAGCATCAAAGGAATATTCTGCTTGCTGTATGAGCCTTGGGAAGTTAAGTGCTGAGAGGAGACTAGGTTATACTTTCCCAAACTGTGAAACAGATAAAAATGGGGCTAAAGATGGCTGTAAAAGATGATATATAGCTACAAGCTCTCACTGGTTACATTTCTAATCAGGATGAACAATGTTCCATTATTTATTAGGAACATGGAAACACAATGGTATTTTAAAAATTGAACTAGATACTGTTCCTAACTGGAGATCTCTTCTAAATATTGCCTCTTTTGCTATTTCTACAGGAACTTATATGAACTACGGTAAAAGTAGTGAAAATGTAAACAGTAGCCAAGATATTTTTAAGTGATAGCTTCTATTAACAAAGTACAATATAAACAGACCTCAAGGTATGTGAGCATTCCTTATCAAGCAGAAGTTTATGTGATAGCTGAATAGTTTCACGATTTCTAAAAGGCTATTTAAATCAGTGGACTTAAAGTACCTCTTGTCGAAGTCAGAGGAAATTTTACCATTGGAAACAGAATTAAGCCCTAAAGAGATCATTTTTTCAGCACCTTTGCAACTTTTCATCTGCCACCATTGGAGCCAATGGAAAGGGTTTCATTGACTTTGGCACATAAAGGGATGTTAGCTGTGTAACCCAAGATATCTTGTGAGTGCCAAGAATAAACGAAATTTAGAATGAGACCAGCTTTGCTGTAATGGTGATGATATAATACTCAAGAGCAAACAACTAATAACCTCTTCTTAAAACAAGAATCCATCATGAATGCTCCAAGACTAAAGGGAAAATTTGCCTCTGGCCTCTGGGATTCCCTGCTGGGCAATGAAAAGAGGAGCTATATCATGCAGAAAATGATGAGGAAAGAGTAAAACCCCTCAGGAGAAAAAAGCCTGTTTCTTTTCCCCTCCTTGTCTCCTGGCATACTTATCTTTACCGCCTGTACAATTCCATTGAGAGAAACCAGTTCATGATAGAACAAACTGAGAAAGTGCTAGTTCAGGCAGCCTCTTCTTTTCTTTCATGGATTAATGGCAACTGAAAATGAAAGGATTATTTAAGGCCACTTGGGCAATATTAAGTACTGCCTATTGTGTTAGTCTAGGATCACATGTAGCCTGGAAACCAAAGACAGCAAACCACATTAGGTTAGTGTAGGTGGACACCTAGGTTATAAAACAGGCAGTTCTTGGATTTGCTTGTCATTAGTTAAAGAATCGCCAGTTTTGAAGAAAGAAGTTTTAAAAAATGGTGGATTGCAGTCAGCCTTTCTGAAATTCCCAGGGGAATAGCCATGTTACTCAACTCTAGAAAACAAAGTCTTAGTGACCATTCTCAGTGACCATTTTTTATCTGGACTTCTGAAGATACAAGAAGTCAAATCAAGTTCACTATTCATGTGTGTACTGCTATGGGGCTGAGCTGGAAATGGTAATGTTTTGAAAGTTGTTGCCTGTTCTTCTCAACCCATTTCAGAACAAGGAGAAAGCTTTCTTCATCAAATCCATTCTGCTGTGTTTTCCTGTGAGTCAAAAGCAAACAGCTTTCAAGCCTTTGCTGGGAAATGCAGTTCACAGTCTGGCAGGACCTGGAAAAGTAAGAACTTAAGTGAGTGTACCATGGGTGTATCCATCTCTCTCTGTGCTGGGACAGAAGCTGCCTTTTGAGCAGCCATCTCCCTTTGGCTTTTGCTTCTCTCTGTATCAGCTAAAGATTCTGACTGCTCTGCTTCTCCATTTCTGGAATGGTAGAGGTGTACTGGCAAAAATTTCCTTGGAACTAGATCTGGAAATCTCCTTGCCTTGGATGGTATGTTGTATGAACTGACATTTGTTTGGAGGAGTTGAATGAAAGTATTTAATGTAAATGTGAGAACTTCCAATTTCAACATACATGAATTTTGGGGGGTGTGGTGGTGCATTCACTCATTTGTAACAGGAGGCCACAGGTCTTGTAGTACCCTGCTGTAGCAGAGGAGGAAGCTTCAGTGATACTGTCTGGAGAATGACTAAAGGAAATTAAACACAGAAATGATCAGCAGAAAGCTTCTACTTTTTGTTTGTTCTCCGGCAAGTGTGTTGGTAAATGGCCTTCATCCCAAATTATGCTAATTCTGCAGTCCACGCACCCCTATGCTTCAGGAACTTGGTTGCCAGTGACCTAAGAGCTTTCATTGGGGATGGACATTACACAATGCTGGTGTCATATGAAACTTGAGACTCTCTTCTTGCACAGATTAGGTATTCACTACTGGTGTAGAAGATAAGGGCCAAATCACAGATTGTTCCCAAATGAACTGGCTGCATTACACTGTGTGCTCTCCAGTTACAGCTTTGTGTTCTTGAGTATTTAGAACTGATATTGCAAAAGGTACACAGAAATTATTTAAATCAACAATGAGGAGTGGAAAAAACTTACTTCTGCACAGAATATGCAGAAGTGAGCATGCTTCTTTCTTCCTTGTTTGTTACAGTGTTTGGATGTCTTGCTCCATTGATATTTCCTATTCAGTATAGTTTGAGTCTTGTTAAGAACAGAAGAAATGGTCAAATGATGATGTCTATTTTCCTGTACAGATGTTGGTGGCGGTTTCATGGTATTTAGATAATAGTTATTAAAAAACCCTCTGAATCCCAGGCTAAGGTTTTCAAACAGGCTCAGGGTCACTTTACCCTTTTATCTAACCTTTATTCTTTCAGACTAGAAGACATTCTTTCCTATGTGTTAAGGAGTGATTTGTTTTCTTCCCAGTCTGGATCAGCAATCTCCTGAGTTATTTTGTCGAAGGTCCTTGTAAAGAGAAGCAGGAATTTTTGTTCCCCTTCTCTCACACAGAAGTGAGTTCTTGTTGTCTTTGCTTTGAGCAGTGGGGAGGAGGAATTCCTTCCTGACAGTTGAAAGGACAAACAATTTAGAAACATAAACATTAAAGGAGGGCAGGGGATGTCATTCTTATACCACACTGGTGTAAATCAGCAGCAGGGTCAAAGGAATGTACCTCACATCACTTAAGAGGAAATTTTCTTGCCTCCATGCCCATCTTTTCTCACTGGATTTTGGCCCAGTTGTGTCCCAAATTCTTGTTGGACTGGTCTACTCATGCCAGAGTATTCACTGGAAGAAAACCTGGGCCAAAGTGAAGCAGTGTTATGCTTCAGCAGGTTGCATAAGCAGCAGAAGATATAAAAGAGAGACAAATGCTGTGGAGAGCCCTACCCCAAGGTTTGACCACAGGGAACAAGGCTGGGGTGTCTTCACAAGTGGGTGTATTAGAAAAGGGATAACCATTCAAGTGGCAATGCCTAACATTATACAGCTAGCACTATCTATAATATACCCCTAAAACTCCAAAACCAAATTTTGACTGAATTTATGAGTTGTAGGACAGGAGCCAAGTTAGCTCTTACTCAGTCTTGATGTGTTTGGAGCGATCTCATCTTTATGTGTCTGGAATTTTGTTTTCCTGACTTGGTTTCTTCATATCTCCAACAGTTTTTATCAAACTGTTCACAATGACATTCTTTCTCTGATTTGGCTTAGGGTCAGAAAAGGGGCTCTTAAATATACACATTTTGTTTAATGGACTTTTCTTTTAATTTCTTATTCAATTAACAGAGATTCTCTAGTCTTTAAAATTTTCAATTACCCTTTTCCTGCCTACTCAGGAAGTGCTTGCCTTCCATTTTCCAGAGCAACTGTAACTTTCCCATTAATTTGGTGGCTGTGATAGCACTTGCCATCTGCCATGACACATGCATGCACTCACCTGCCCACCCATCAACCACTCACATGCAATGGGATCTTTAAAGGGGTCCATAGCGTATCCGTAGAGGTAAATCTGATAAACCACTTACAGCAGAGGCCATCCAACCTCTGGTATAAGTCACAGCTCTCATTTTTATTGTAACAGTCCATTCCCCTTATAGAAAACTTCTGTCTGTGTCAAGTTGACTTTTACACATGGAAGGTTTCACTGAAGTTGGTTTAACCCTTATCAAGAAGGGGGCAGAGGGTAATAATAAGTAATTTTGGCCTATGACAGTATTATTTCCTCTCACTTTGTTTCTTTCTCTGTCTGTTTTTCTGACTCTGTGTCTCTAGCAAATTCTTTTCCTAAGAGATCTTGCTTTTTCCTGCTCTGTAAAAGTCTACACAAATCTGACTTATGAGCAAATTATCTTTATACCTGCTCCTTGGATCACATCAAACATCTGCTGCTAATGTTCCTAAATGTTCTTCATACAGATCATGCAGCTGGCCATGGATCAGTTAAAGTTTACAATATTAACTAAGGATGATCTCTAATATTAAAGGTGCTGGTCTAAATTACTGTTAGTACTGGGATACATCTTTGGATTTACCAAAGTTCATATCTGATAAGAGTCAAAGGAATATAGGGAAACTTACACATGATTTCTTTAGATTTAAACCTCATTAAAACATTGTTTCTATGAGATGCGTGAGTATTTCTGCCACACTTAATGATGATTTTTGTTTTTAATTTTAGTTATTAGCAAATTCTTCATTAAAAGCAATGACTATGCCCTATGATAAGATTATTATACACCCACCTTTTCCATATTTTTCTTGAGCATTTGTTCTCTGTTGGCTGAGAAAAAATTAATGAGATTTTGTAAAAGATACATGTTAATTTTATACTTTCAGGTATGAATTAAAAACATAATCATCAGAAGATGTGTATCCTCACTGAAGTGACATGGATCTGTTGGTGTGAATTCAGAGGAGGGCCATGAAGATGATCAGAGGGCTGGAGCATCTTTCCTATGAGGTAAGCCTGAAAGAACTGAGGTTGATCAGCCTGAAGAAGAGAAGGCTCCTGGGAGACCTTATTGTGGCCTTTCAGTATCTAAAGGAGCCTTGCAAGTGAGCTGGAGAAAGACTTTTTACAAGTGATAAAAGGGAGAATGGCTTTAAACTGAAGGAGGATCAGTTTAGATTGGATATTAAGAAAAAATTCTTCACTGTGAGGGTGAAGTTCCAACTCTGGACCTGGTTGCCCAAAGAAGCTGTGGATGCCTCATCCCTGGGAGCGTTCAAGGTCAGGTTGGATGAGGCTTTGAACAACCTGGTCTAGTGGAGGATGTCCCTGCCTGTGGCAGGGGGGCTTGAACTAGATGATTTTTAAAGTCCCTCGCAAACCAAATCATTCTATGATTCCATGAAATGATACCTTTCTGTACCATTTTATTCATTATATATCGTAAATAATTATAATTAAAAGTAATTTGATTCAGCATGAGGGTTCATTTCTGGGTTTTGTTTTCTGGGTTTTTTTTCCCAAATTTTATGCTAAGCAGTGATCTATGTTTTCTATTGTAACACCTTATAATTGCAAGTGTTTTTTGTTTTTTGGGGGTTTTTTTTGGTAAAATATAAGTGCCCACAACTGTGTCTATGGAGAATGTGTGGATATCCAACAAAAGCCACACCAGACCAAAGTGTGTGATGTAAATATGTATGTACATAGCACATGTATATGATATATGTGTGATTCATTATAGTGTGTAGCTCTGTATATTGTACCTGGCAAGGAGGCAAAAGATCCAGGTAATTCCAGGGCCTGATTCACCATTGCACTGTGATTGCTTTGGTCATGAAGTAATTGTAAACCTGCCTTTACTGGGCAGTTAAAGTGGGTTTACAGCTGTCTTGTGTCAGGGAGCTGAATGAAGCAGCCAATGAATTCAGCACAGAACTCTTGCTGTTGCAGTGTGGGGGAAGCTGCTCCCCAGACATCCTTACCAGCGAGCATCTCCTCGAGATTGGAGCTGGGCAATGGTTGGAACAATTTGTGTTTTCACAGCACAAAACAGCGAGATCCTTTGAGACCTTCAGTGAATGTTCAATTTGATTGCTGGAGAAGTCCTGCTTGCTTACAAGTCTAATCCTACTCAGAGGGAGCAAGTACCCCCACACTGTCTGTCTCTGCTCTGCACAGAGCAGCATGAGCCATGGTGAGTTTGTGTGCTTCACTGCAATGCCATGACACCTCCTGAAGTATCTGCATCATACTTACAGCACAGAGTAGGGCTGTGGACTCTGACAGTGAGAGAGAGCAAACCAGGTAGAAATACCCCTGCCTACAGTTGTTTTTCAGGTATCTGTCCAAAGAGCAGTTTTTCCTTCCAAAGGGTAGTGCTGGAGGGCAATCAGTGCTTTTGTGCCTGAACTATTCCTTTGTCCTGCTCAGCTGTTCCTCCATCGTGCTGCCAAATAAAGGCTGAACTGTACTACGGCTCAGCCTGGGGTGTCCAAGCACTCCAGTGCTGTGAAAGAAAAGGTGGTTTGTTTTTTTTTTTAGGGTTTTTTTTTTAAGAGTAAATAAAATAGGGGAAAAAATACATAAAATATAATAAATAGATACAAAATAAAAATACACGCAGAAGACGCTGTGCACACAATAGCTGGAAAGCAGGAGTGCAGCCCTGTTTTCCTCTGTCAGTGGGTCAGTGTGTTCTGTAAGCACTTCCATCCTGTCGGGTCCCTGCTTGGTCTCCACCTGCTCGCCGGCTCACTCCAGAGGCAGCGCTGACCTGGGCGCTCCCTCATTTCGCTGGCGCCAGCGGCTTGATGGGCCTTGCACTTTGATTATTTGTGTTAACAGTTAATTTAGCACCATGGACACGTGTGCCAAAGCTGCCTCCACTTCCTGCAGCCTTCCAACAAATGGGACTTTTATGAGATGCCTTTCACAGCTCCCCCGCCTCCTCC
>VWZV01012948.1:339378-373153 GCA_013397155.1 Irena cyanogastra | reverse complement strand
TGCCTTCCACAGCTCCCCCGCCTCCTCCAGCTCATTTGCCTCTTTTCTCCCCCACCCCTCCCCTGCTTTCCCTCCCCACCCCACCGTCTCAATCTCAGCCTTAATCTTTTCTACATCTTGCAGGAAAAGAGCTATTTCTGGCAGCTCTGTCTCTAACACTCGCCCCACTCAAACTGATTTAATGGAGATTTATAGACGCGAGGCTATGCAGCTCTGAGGCGCTTTCCTGAAAAGTTTTTCTGTGCCTGTGTTACGTATGGAATTTATTTATTTAATGTTTGGTGTTGCAGCTACACTGTCAACTGTTTGCATGACATATTCCACATACTTTTTATTTTTTTTTTTCTTTTTTTTTTTCCAGAAGAATTCCAGCGAAATCTTGTTACACAGCACATTTCTGGTCCAATTCATCCCAGCTGCTGATTTTACCAAGCTAAAATCTGACACCCAGGTCCAATTTCATTAAACCCCAGCCGGCATGGTTCTTTGTGATAATACTGACTCTTGTCTAAGGCAATATGTATTTTGGCTCACTGCTACAAATAAATCCTGTCATAAGTACCTTCTTCCTAGTATGCAGCAATGGTCCAGAAAAAAAGCAGCTTCTGTAAGAAGCTGCAGAGAAGAGAGTCCTTTGTAATAATTTATCATGATTTTCCAAATAAGCTCTCTGCTATCTTAAGAAATTATGTTCTCTAAAAAGAAATGAGAACTTTAGTTGTATGTAACATCAAAACTGCTATTTCTGTTGTCATTCCAAGTTTGATTGATGCAGAGTGACCCAGACTGGTATGTAAGGGACTCTATATTTACAGCTCAATGCATACAAAATATTTACTCCGTGTTACCCTTTTCCAAGTGCCCAAGTACTAAAATTAGCATTAAATATTGCAAACACAGCCAGGTAAACAAAAAGCAATGTATTAACCTCACATTTCCTCTTCATTATTGAAGGGTGCTTTGTGTGAGTGCTCAGAAGGATATGTGCTGGTATTGGGACTCCTCCTGAACTCCTCCAGCAGGCACGTATCACATCCAGTCCCACTTAGCCTCCACACGAGACCTGGCTTTTTTGTGGACTTTCAGCCTGAGGATTTACTTCACTTGACCTCTTTCCCATGCCTGAGAGGTGACACATGTGGATGGTCCCCTGTCTGCTGGGGGGAGAGGAGCAGGAGCTGGAGTGTTCCCATCTTGCCAAGTGCTTCAGGTGGCTGCATCTCTGATGGCTTCAGGTACAGGAGCCTCCTGGTCCAAGCTGCTTACAGGAGCTGGGGCATAAAGCTGTTTCTCAGTGTCTCCCTTGAGTGACAATTATTTTCCTTTTTTAAATGAAATTGAATGAGCTAAGTATAGCCTGTCGAGGACAAATCCTGTGCTCTTCTCATCTTCCAAACAAGCACTGTGTGAGCCCTGATTCTGCCTGCTCTCCTGCCTCCTGCTTATTTAACAAATGGTATTTTGAAGTAATGCCATAGTGTATTTTTAAATATCAAATTTTGCTGTGTTTTGAAATTGCAGATTCCATTTGGTCAAGAAGGTTTTGTCTCTGTGTTTAACATTTTGTTATTATGGTCTCTGCTAAGCTCCAGAACAGCACATTTTGGTGGTCACTGGTGAATATCCTTTGCTTAAGCTGAGGCAGGTACTCTTCTGATTGATTTTTTTTTTTTTTTTGTGACAGCAAGGGAAAAGTTAACAAGTTGGAGAAACACGGCTATTACCATTTCAGATCAGGCCAGTTGTGCCTTGAGACCACTGTTTTGCTGTGAGAGTAGCTAATCTTGGATGACAGGTTTTTTACAAATTAAACATAGTTTGAGAATGATTATCCTGTGTAAGGGTAGCAGCACTGGAAATTAAATGGGTTTTCCAGTCTGCCTATTGTGCAGCGCATTGCTTTAGACTTTTTGGGAATTTACATTTGTTCTGGTCAGTTATAAGGTTTTACAAAAGACCTAGGAAGTGTTGAAATTGCAAGTTCGTGTTGGACCAAGTGTTGCAGAAACATGGTGTTTCAACACTGTGTACGTCATGAACCTGTAATTTCAACACTTTCTAAAAGTCACCAGAGTCTCTCAGGCTGAACTATAACATAACTAAATTTTCTCCCCTGAACACTCAACTATCCTTTTTTTTCCCTTGGAAAATACAATTCGAAACACTATTTGGCTGACATTAAAGAGTTTAAAATGGTTTTATTAATAATGAAGGAAAGTCAAAGTAAAGGATTACTGCAAATAGAGAAACTTGCTGACTCAAGTGGTAGCGGGCGTGAGTCCTGCTGGATAAATACAGTGGACTAGGGTTGCAGTTTTAATTATGGATTCACTTGTGAGGGACAAAGCTGAATTTTTACAAGCTGCCTGTGGTTATGCTTCTGCCTTATGTCATTGAACACTGGTTCTGATATCAAGTGTTAAACTCCTGCAAATGAATCTGCTATTACTTCTGCCTCTGGGCTGTATCTCCCTCATGCTCAGCCAGAGTGGGGAAGAGAGGTGTGGCACAGCCTTGAATGCAATTTTAAGCAATTTCTACCTGCCCTGCACAGTCCACAGCAACACAGCTGAGACTTATGCATTGTGGTGTGTGCTCTCCTTCACTAGTCTCCCTCCTCAAATCATACACAACAAGCATCCAGGATGCAACCTCCCTTTTAAAGACATCTCCTGACACTGGAGAAGCCAGGGCTGCCACAGCTGCAATAGTAAGGAGGGACAAGACCACCTCACCCTGTAAGACATCGTGGCTTTGTTTCCTCTACTGGCAGCCTGTCTGTTGAGTGACCTGATACTCCCATTCAGTGAAAAATTCCTTGGTCCTAACACAACACTTTTTGTGCACTGACTCAAAGCATTTTGCAAAGGTTGAGCAACATCCCTTTATTAGATTGAGAAATTGAGACAGACCAGAGCGATTGCTGGAAGTCCCCAATGAGGGCAGCAGAGGACGGAGCCCCAGTAGCCAAGTTCTTATTCAGTAGCCAAGTTCTTATTCGGTAGCCTATTCACTTGGAGACATTAATTCTCTCCATTCACTCAGCTTCCCACCATCCTGTGATGGCAGGAGGGCAGGCAAGTATAAGGTGAGTTCTTGATGCAAAATCTTTGTTTTACGCTTTTCATTATGTGTCTGCCCAACTTGAGTAACCTTTCAGAAGCATCCTCCTCCCTTTCATATCCCTTGATATTCCCTCAAAATCTAAATGACCAATATTTTCTTCAAGTGTAACATTTTTCTCTTTTTGCATTTACGAGATGAATTGGGAAACCTCCTGTACTATCCCTGGGAAACTGGACAACAAGCAGGACAGGAACTCCTGCATTAACATAGCTTGTATTTACCATGCACTGGTGTGTCTGTATCTGAGGGTGGGAGACAGAGAACTACTGGGAATAGCCAGGATTTCTCCCTCTTGTAGGCAAGGCTGCTGAGAAAGCACAAACCAGCCACAGTGGTGAAGTCATGCAAATGCAATGCTACCAAAGGCCACAGGAATTGTGGAAAGATTTGTGTAAATATCTCATGGATTCTTGTGCTCTAAGGTTTATGGAAACAAAAACCACAGTCACAGAGCCCATGCCACATTTGCTCGTCCCTTCCCCCTTCTGTTTCTTCTCTACAGAAAGGTTGTAGAACAGTTTATGTGCAGCCAAGAAACTGATTTTTTTTCCTTTTTGTGGTTATTAGTAATGTTTAAAAAAAAGTGGAAAAGATGGTAAGCATAAACAAAGTTCAGCAGGGTGCATGGAGAAGGGTGGCTGATTTGTGAGTATCATGTGAACTTCCTTGCTGTAAGCATGCCTGGAAAAATACATGCCACACTCATGTTTCCCAAATAATTTCAGACAACACATTGTCTCTATCACCCACCAACTGGACCCCCTTTCCTTGCACCATTTCATTCAGTAGATCATCTATGCAATTTGCTTACCCTCAAAGGGAAGATACTGCATGTTTACCTTTCTGCTTCATTTTTGAGGGTTTATCATGCTGTCTTGAGAGGCTTGACAATACCTGAGTCTAGACAAAACCAGCCCTGTTTATTCATGTCCTGGTGTCCATTCCTGTGTGTTTCTGACTGCATCAAGGACATTCTCCCCTTCTTCAGATGTTTTGTATCATTTCAGATAGTGGTATCACACTAGAAAGGGACAGTCTGCATGACGGCTGCTATGAGTAAATAGCTCAGGGGAATAATGCACCTGCAATTGGGGATATATGGGTTGGTCCTCCTGCTGCTGGATGCAGCTGGATGTGAGCTCCTGGGAGCTGATGATTGACTGCACAACACTATTGGGAGAGGGAGAGCACTCTATCAGGTGCCCTTGTTTTTTCAGGTCTTGGTTGCTTGCAGTCCCATACTGACAAGAGCGAGGTTGGGAAAAGCACAGAAGGAGCTGGTTAAAAGATATGTCCTTAGTTTGTTTAAATTAACCACCCCTTTTCAAGTGTAAAGGAGCTTTACCATCTTTTGAGTGGATCCACAGACCAGAATGCAGAGAACACGGGAGCAAAGGACTCCAGCAGGGGCTGGAAGCTGTGAAATTGCTGGGAAAGGAAAAGAACAACTCGTGTTGTCTCAGGGTAATAATCAGCCTGGCTGCTGGCACAGAGACTGCTGTGACCCAAAGGCGATCATCCTTCTCATGTCACAAAACCCAAACCTTTACTGCCTTCCCACAGTGCCACAGCACCCAGTGTGTGCCATCCCCCTGTCCCCTTCATGCATTGGGGTGCATTTTTTTTTTCCAGGAGGAGATTTTTACATGTAGGAAATTGGGCAGGATGAGCTGGTGCTAATACCAGGCTGACTGCAACGGCTGTGAAGCTGGGCCTTCTTTGGACTCTCGGAAGACTGTGGCTCTGAGCAGCCTGGGTGCTTCAGCAGGTGGCACTGTGAGTCCTGCGCACCCACTGTGGGGCTTTTCTGCTTCAAGAGGTATTTTTCTTTTGGATAAAGAATAAAGCTGAGGTTCTGACTGCTTGTGGTCTTTCAAAATGCCAAGGTATTTTTCAAAATACAGGGATGCTGGCCTGGGCATCCCAGCCAAACTGCAGCTTGGGTAGCATCCTGCCAGTTCAGAGCTACACCAGTGATTCCACTGGGATATGATTTATTTCTTCACTTCCTGTCCTAAAGGAACACCCACAAAGTTGTGAAAGTTGTGCACAGAGTACATGGTGCAAAAGAGGCTGCACTGATTGCTAGGTGAGGGTTAGCTTAGTAATAGCTGGCATTTCTGGAGTGGCTCTTCAGAACAGAAGTGAGCAGGAAAGAAATAGCTAAGCAGCTCCTAGTCAAGGGTCTTGCTGATATACAAGTAAAAAAGGGGACAAAATGCTCCAACATGTCAGTTGTGAAACATTTATTAAGTTAACAAGCCTACAAGGACCAATAACACCATCCTCACTGTCTGTTCCTGCAGCCACTTATGGGCACAGGCTTTAGTCTTGCTTTAACAGAAGCATGAGGAAGTTGGTGCTGGTTATCCTGCTCTGGTCTTTTCCAATCACTCAACTGGCAAAACTCAGCAGCAATGATTTATTTGCTTCTATCACTTGCTTTAGCTATGGGCTCAAAAGGCAATTATTTGATCGTATTACATAATCAGGGTTTTGTTTGGATAGACAGTTTTATGTTTTAGATTCTAGTGGACAGTATTATCACCCTTTTTCTCATGAGGGAGTCCCTTGCTCATAGCACAAGATTTGGAAAGTTCCACAGAGCACTTGCCCACCTGCTTCTAGATTCCCTCCAGCTTTTCTGTCCTCCTCCTCCCTTCCATGAGTGCTGCATGCGGGGTGCAGTGCTCCTGACCCTTGCAGAGTGCTATTTGCTTATTTTATCTCCGAAAACAAAACAAATTTCTCTGTGTTTTGTTCTATTTCCTACACGATAGAATCTTTTGTTTTCACTTGCAACCTCTGCAGCTTCCAAGAATTTTTACTCCTTTTGGTTTGCTGAGATGTGCGGGGTTCAATAGTCTGCCACCAGGCCCTGGCCCAAGGTCGAGGATTCCCTCCTTTTCCTTCCCAGTATTGTCCTGCATCCTGCAAGGCCCTTCTCCTTACATTGCTGTGGCTGTCGTGACAAAGGGGACTGGCACCAGGCACACTCCTGCTGCCACGGTGACAGCTGCTGAGCACTCGCCAAGCTCTCATGACAATAGCATGACCTCAGATGCTTTATTAAAAAAGAAAAACTTGAAAGGGAGGGTACACTTAAAAGCAGACAATAACACCTCGTCTCAATGCAGTGCATTGTTTTTGCAAGCCCAGGATAGAAACGCTTTAATATAATCTTAGCCTATTATCTCCCAGCCTCCCTCCCCATTTTATGCACAGGTTCATCCACATCCATGGTGGACTCCAGTTCTCCATAGCCTCTGCATGACTCAAAACATGCAAATACATCTTATGGACCACTGGGCTCAGTACGAAGCCATGATGACCAGGCTGTACCTTTAACCCTGCTGTGACACTGATTATTTCTCTGTGCTTCACTTTCTCTGGGGTGATAATGGAGTGAAATTGGGTGATGGTACTTTAGCTCCCACAGCAAAGCCTCCTGAGCAATGTGGGTCTGGATGGAGCTGTGTATGGATGGTGAGGGAGGCTGGGAGCTGTGCTGCTGCATGGAGCTTCTCTCCCATAGGGACATGGAAAGGGAGGACCCTGGTGGGCAAGAGATTTTGTTGAGCTGTGCCTGAACGCTGCAGCTGGGATGGCTGTGGCAGAAAACCTTTGCCTGAAGCCACACAGAAAGTCTGAGAATGAGTAAATAGGCTTGGCAGAAGGAGGAAGTAGAGCTGGTCAGAAAAATTCTGACTAAACAAGTTTTCGTTGGAATTTACCGATTCATCAACATCAAAGCACTTTGTGGAGAGGGTCCAATTTTGACAAAGTTGCTTCCAAAACCAGGCAGGGCTTGAAAACTGCCTGCTAGGCACATTTAGGAAACCTGGCTAGTTTTATGCTGATTTATGCTGTTGGTTCCTTAGCAGTTCAACAACTGGCTGTTAAGAAGTGTATCTTTCCAGGTGTAACTCTGAAGTGACCATCTCCAAGCAAGGATTCCTGTGGTGGTCAGTGTCTGTGACCCTGTTCCTGATGCTTGTAAAACCCCTGACTCAGGGACATTGGCTCTGCAGAGTGCTATCAACTTTTATCAGTTACTTCTTTTTAAAAAACAGAGAAATCAACTGACATAAGAGTTGCTGCTTTCTATTCTGGGGCCTTTTAATTTGAATTTTGAAACAAAATGTCTGCGTTCCATTTATTTTTTATACATGCTAAAAGAACTCCATTGATACAAACAAAATTACTACTCAGCTGAATCTGCGTAAGTTGGAGAACTTCAGTGAATTGCTACATAATCTTTGGAACAGAATGAAGCCCACAAAAATAGCTAGATATTTATCCTTTCCAGTTGGAGTGAACAGTTCTTCTTCTGCTTCTTGTGGATGATACTGGTGGTAAACCTTAAAAACAAAAGGAGAGGAAGAAGAGGAAGAAAAAAAAATACTTGCTGGTCCTGGTTCTTCTCATTATGCCATTCCTCTTCTTTTATCTTTGCAACTGGGTTTGTGCGTACATGTGTGTGTGCAAGACGGGGAGACAGAGAGGAAGGAGTATTTCACATTTCCCATGATATGTTTTGTTTGGGATTGTGATAGCTGGATTCGTTGTGCATAATCTATAAGGCTTTACAGAGCATTTCTTGAGCTTGTCTTCATGGGAGGAAAAACTGCTGGTTTTTTTTTCTACAGAGGACTTTTCCAGTGTCTAGTATGAACAGACAGTACTGGAGAAGCACAGAAATATGCCATTGCTTTCAGGCTTGCCCAGGTCCAGATGTGCATCCCAAGATCTGCTAGCTTTGGGGAAACATAAAGAAAACTGAAAGGAACAGGATTTTACTGAAACAAGCAGGATTCTACAAAGAGAAACAGACCAATAAAATCTGTGCAGAGAACATTTTCTTTCATAGTACCTACAATTATGCAATTGGGCTAATGCACTGTACTTCAAATATGCCTGTATTTTGCAGCAGACTCTTTCCTAATTTTTTTTCTTTTCAATTGGACACAGGATAATCTTTTAAGTAATGTGTTTATTTTAGCTTTGTTTTTCCCACTCCCCAAGGTCTGCTAGGATTTCTCTCCTATCTTTTTTATGTGCCAATGACATTGCTTGTTACAAGGTCAGGATCAGGATTCATTGTGGGGGGCAGCAGTGCTATAAGGGCTTGACATGAGATCAGAAGTAATGCTACAGTGAATTAAAAAAAAGAAAAAAGTAGAAAAAAAAGTAGCAAGGCTCATGGTGCCGAAAGATCTGGGTTTCCCATCCAGACACCATCTGTGAAGCACTTGGGGACAGTGCCTAATGTGTGAGTCATCATGTTTGGCAGTCCTTTACCCAGTGGTCTGTTTCCCTGGGGGGAATATTCATTGGGGGAGAAAAGAAATGGTAGAAGGACGGAAGATAAACTGCCCTTTAGCCCCATGATTTATATTTGGTCAGAGTACCCCTGTTCTATTTTCTTTTACTTGGAATGTATCTTGGACATGTTGTTTCAATATGAGACAATCAGCTGGGCTCTCAGAGGAATGTCCCTGGAGACTCAAAACAGCCTCCCAGTAGGGTAATATGTTCAACAGAATTCTAAGATGTATTCTCCAACATCTGCAGTCTATTTGTGCCTCCAGAATATTTCCCATCAGCATTTGGGGAATCAAAAGGCACTTTGAGAGATGGTCACCAATTCTCTACACTGCATGATAACTTGTAAAATGTTTACTTCTTTAAACTTCTACTGAGCTGGTGGTTGTTTGTTTCTTTTCTTTTCTTTTCTTTTCTTTTCTTTTCTTTTCTTTTCTTTTCTTTTCTTTTCTTTTCTTTCTTTTTTTTTTTAGGAAACTAACAACAGAGGGACATGAAAATACGCTTTAAATTAATTTTTCATATGAATGGGTTCTGAATGTAGTAGTAACTTCCTGGGAAACAAGAAGGCTCAAGGAGTTATCATAAACAATGCAGTCAATGTCTCTTCTGAGTGTGTGACAGAAAAAAGAGCTTGCTTGGCTTCACATTAGAAGTAAGTAGACAATCAAACAGAGAGTATTACATGTTGCATCTAATATGCCATGTCCTCATTTTCATTATTTCATTTGGTTTTAGTAACCCCATGCCAAAAAAGAGGCAGATGCAGAAGCAGAAACAAACTCCAGGCAGGTAGCAAAAATAGCAGAGAACTACATAGAACATATTTCTTGTAGGAAGAAGTTGTAAAGATTATTTATGCAGGAAAGTAAAAAGAATAAGAGAACATACAGCATGTGTCACACAAGGAATAATAGATAGTATTCAGAAAGCCGATTTAAACCTCCTTTTCAACCTTCTCAAAGATATAGGAATTAGGAATGTTCAGAAAGAAAAGGAAATATTAATTGACACAATGTGCAATCTGTCTGTGGGCATCAATTTTGCAGGGTATTGTTTGTACAAGCAGCAGAAAGTTGCCTGAAAGACCGAGAAAAATATGGTACAAATATTAAATGAAAATGTCATCTAGGCAAGATAAAACCAAATCCATCTAGCTTTATTCAGGAGGGCACACAAAGGTAGAAGAAAGGCGAGCATATTACCACAATGATGGGAGCACAAGGAGCAGAGTGTTCTTATGGCAGGGGGTCTCTCAGTCACCTGTCAGTATTCATGGGAAGCTCTCTTTATCCATGACACTGATTGCTATTTGATTTCGGTGACAGGGAGCACTTAAGAAATTGATTAACTTCTTTCCAATTGTTACACTTCCTCATAAGCTGTAAGATTTCATGTGGGTGAGAGGAGGCATTTGTCCATGAAAGGCAGCAGTGAGGAATTACAGGCAGCTCTTCCCTGGCATTCCCTTGCTCTTATTGGCTGTGTCTGCAAACTATCAAACTCGGTGGACCAGAAATAGGTATATTATGGCAATCTCCTATCACAAGGCAAATGGAGCAAGCTGTGGCGCTGCACACGAAGCACATGAACCCACACCAAACAATAAAGAAAACATTTAAGGTTTGATTTCATTAATATTTTTTTTTTCTGTGAGATCCTTTCTCTGTTTCTTTTCTGTGAAAGCCATATAAAAGCAACAAATAACCGAAAAATCCCTAAACAAACAGTTGGGACTTTGACTTGCGAAACTGTATTTGCATGTTTGTTCTGAAGAGGTTCCCATAGCCTGGCTCTGACTTTTATCTATCCCCACAGGATGTACTCCTACACTTTTTCTTCCAGGGTCCCATGCTTCCTGTGGGTGTTCTCACAGCTGCCAATTCAGACAGCTCCAGTCTGGAATAGACTTTTCACAATCCTGAAGATGCTATTCTCTCACTAAGTCAAGTGATTCCACACAAAAATATGGCAGATGTTTAGCATCAGGAATCAAAACAGAATTTTCGCACCACACAGCACATTCTTCTCTTCCAGATACCTTTCATTTCCTCTCTACAGGATATGGAGCAATTTTCCTCTTTTGCTGCTGTTCATGTGAACTCAGGAATCTGTGAATTATACCAGGACATTTGAATTCCCATGTAATCTTTTCTGAGAGGTAACGGGGCTTGGTTCACTGATGTCTCATGCTTCATTTTTTCCTGCCTAGAAGATAAATACAGAGGTAATAACACTGGATTGCTTCTTGTCCTTGATTTTTTCAACAAAACCTCCTGAATGCAATCTGTACTTCAGGGTAAGCGTAACCATGGGCCAGAATTACCTAAATGGGTATTAATTGTTTCTGCAGAGGGTTCTGCAAGTTTTGGAGCTAAAGAGAGCCAGATTCCCTGATGCTGGCGATGAATATTCCTAATGACATTAATGGGGATATTCCAACTGAGATTTCAGCCACCTGTGGCCTTAGATTAGCCTGTGGTATTTTCTTACTGTGATCTAGCTTCTTTTTATGAGATCTCATTGAGCTGTGCATGTGGCCCTCTTCACCAGACTTTTCAGTGGCCCAGAGAAAGGTATGTGAGCATTGCACTGAGCCCAGCTCCCACCATTCCCCACCTTGGCTCTGGAGTTCCTCAGCACTGTTCAGTGCAAGGTTGCTGTGATACTGTATTGCCCACTGGAAAATGTCTTAAGTATACGTATGTAGTTCAGGGTGAAACAAACTTGGAAAAAGCTGTGCCTAACAGTCTGATCCCAAGTGGCAAAAAGGAATTAATTAATTTGCAGTCTGATTCTCTGTCACAGAGACCCTGGGCTTTCCACATATTCTGAGTTTAGCACTGTGACACACTGTGTTAAAGCTGTAGACATAAAAAAAAAATGAACACATTGCCTAACAGAAGATAAAAGAACTGCATGACTGTCACATAAATTATTTAAGCCAGTAATTTCTTTCTTTGCCCCCCATCCACTAAATTACTTCATCAAGAAATTACAAGCTCTTTCTCTTCTCCTGATGAGTCTGAGACCAAAATAAACAGGAGGTACATTACAAAGTCTTCATTATGTGAAATGCTGTTGCTAATCCTCGTTTTTACTAAGAATTTACACTATGCTGCCTATGTTAGACAAATCTTTAAAGGAATCTTAAAAGGAAACCATTTGGAAAGTGCAGAATTATCCTTTCTACTTTTTGGTATAGTTTGGTGATTAGGATTATCTGAAAGTTTTTAGACTCGACATTTTTAACAATGTAACATTCTCCCAGAAAAAATGCTCCCTCTCTCTGCAAATTTTCAAATTTGCTTTAGAAGGTTTAACGTCTTCTGTAGACTATAGGATTTTAAAAGCTTTTCAGAAATATTTGGTCTTCTGCCCAAAGGCAAAAAGGAGGGGATGGGACATTTTCAGACAGCTATGCAAAACAAGCCCCGTTTACACCAAACCCTTAACATAAACATATCATGCATAAGCTTAGCAGCTGTACTGAAGTCAGCAGAGAGAGTGGAAAGGCTTTTGAACTCATATTTCCACACTGGACAGATCTGCAGTGTTAGTACTGGTGGTGGATGAGGGATAGACAAGACCAAGCATACTTCTGAGGTTTGTAACTGTGTCTTGAATGGCTTCCCCTCCGACATCTGGAGCTGGGGGAGAGGTGCTACACAGACCTGTATGACAGATTTCCTACCCAAGGCTTCCCATATGTGATGGGCAACCTAAATAGTCCTTGTTAGTTCAGTGGTGCACTTAACAGTGCTGGGTTAGTGGTTGGACTCAATGATCTTAAAGGTCATTTAGAATCTAAATGGTTCTATGATTTCATGATTCTATTCTTTGATCATACAGAGAAGAATGACCACATTTTTATCAATCAAACTAAAAAAGGGCAGCGGTGTTGCAGGAAGAAATTGTTCAGTGCTTGGCCTGAATCTTGCAGAGATCCCTGCATATTTTACCAGACACTTGCTGTGTTCTTTCAGGCTTCTCAGGAATGTCTCTAGCAGCAATACCATAGGCAGCGTGTCATCCAGTGTGAGCATCCTGGAGGAAAATGCAGGTCCTGGTCTGTACAGCTTCCTCCCCATAGACGACTATTTCTTTACTTTTTCTCCTCAAGGGTAAAAGAAGGACTGAGGGTCAGTACTACACTTCATTCTATACATGTTTTTTGGTCTGCAAGATTTCTAAGAAAGTTTTCACACTTTTGAAAATCCAGTACACTGGAGAGATAATAGTTCTACTCTGGTTTACTCTATTCACACACTGTGCTTTTGTATTTCAGATTCTTATATGACTCTGCTAGAAGCAATAAGAGGAAAGGACCTTTCTCAGAGGCAGAGATTCCAGATGGCCTCATGCTGAGGAGACAGGATGCAAAGCACAAAGCTTCTAGGTTACCCACAGGGCACCACGAGGAACTTGGCAGGTTTGTGACACTTCTGTTTTGATTTGCAATATAGAAGGTCTATATTCCTGGAGTTTCCTGGTAAAATAAACATTTTAAAGCACATATTAATACAGACATGTTCTGGACTCAGTAAAAATTAGCTGTGCATATTTCAAATCAGTTTTTCTTTCAGTACAGACTTTCCAGGATGCAAAGACATATAACTATATTCTTAAATTTTCACTATTCTCTATAAGATGATTCCTCAATGGTCAGTAGGCAACAGAGTTTTCTCTTACTGAAGGTGTAGCCACCTAAGTTGATTAATTGAATGTCCTTCAGGAAACTCATCCATTTTAATACATATGTTGAGAAAAATAATTCACAATCCATTCTACATTGGGAATTAGGCTAAAAGCAACTTCAGTCTTCTTTCTGATGTAAGTACAGCAGTTGGATCTTCTCTAAAGAAAGTCTGTAATTTGTTGACAAATTGGCATTTTAGCTAGTGCTCATGGTTCTTGCAAGTGGACATAAGGATGACAATGGAACTTCACCTGGCCTAGACCATGTAGCAGTTACAACAATGTCTTGTTTTAGTAGATAGTAATACTACAAATAAGTCCTTAGTAATAAACCGGTTATTTGATGAATTTGTGCTATACTGGTTGCTAATTACAACCCTATGTTGGATATAGTGCCAGGTACGTATTCTCAGTATGAGCCCAGAAGGCACTGGTTTCCAAAAGATAAAAGCTCTTCCAGTAAATTCAGTTGTGAAACTGGTGCCTGAGACTAATGGCACCAGACAGAAGCTTAAAAAAGCTGTGGTACCTCCTCCTTAATCATTTGTATGTCTTTTTCCTTAGATAAATTAGGGGTTATTGACTAACATACTTGGGAACACAAACTCTGTGAACTACTCCTTAAGTTTGAGTTCATCTATGCAGGGATCAGTCACGAACCACCAAGGCAACGGCGTCATACATTTTACAAGATGGGAAAAAAGTAAATATTACTAAATAGCTATGATGCCATGGAAAGGGCAAAAGGTTATGAAAATTATTGGCTTGAGGAAGGAGTCATGTATACAGAGGGATGGAAACACTTGGCTAATAAGTTTGTGGCATTCCATGGCTGTGATATCAGAATTCCCAATACCAGGCGACTTCCCTTTTCTGAAATCTTCAGCAAATGCCTAAATTTCCCACAGATAAAGAAGAAAATCAAATGGGAAAGATAACCCTCTGTAAGTAGGAAAAGTTTTTGTACTAGAGAACAGCACCACTATTCAGATGCATGGACATAGCCTCCTCAGTGGAATTTAATATTTTTAAGGACACCAAAGAAGACCCTTGCTTTTTCTTTGGGTACATTTTTCTGTTACTTGGGCTGGACCAATTAAAAATGCCTATGGTGCTTTACATAAAGGAATGAAACCTCGATGACTAATTTCTGTCCCGTTTACTGCCCTCTGTGAGTTTTATTGTGTATTTCTAATCACCAAGTTCCTTAATACTCTCTATTTTAAGGAAAAGATATTGTGGCTTTATTTTATAGATATGCTCTGGCTGGGTATGTATCTGCTAGGATTAGTTGTGAGCCCTATTTCATACATCAGTATATGGTAAAATATGCTGCTATCTCCATCTGGCTGCTCTGAATATTGGTGTGCAACCGTAAAAGGAGACCTTGGACATAGCAGTTCCTTTTGTGTCTCTTGCCTCTTCTAGAAGCCTAGTGGACAACTGCCCTATTTACTAGATAGAAACAAAGGATTTTGCATCTTGTGGGGTTTGTTTTTTTTTTTTGTTACAGTGTTTGAATTAATTTGTCTTGGATAAGATTCTTGCATGGTGATGCGACTACAGAAAGTAGTCTTTTACCTACTGTAAAGGATTATAGGTAGAAGGGCCTCAAAGAGGTAGCCTTTGATATTCTAACTACCAAAGTCAATGCAAGCCTGTCCCCATTTAAGCTTGTACTAAGAGAAGCATCTAAAAACATTAAAAGTGTTTTTTAACTCAGTGCATTCATGTGGATGGGAAATTATGCTCTGTTAGCATGGATGGACATGCTGTGGCTCTGTTTCCTATCTAAGAATAAGAGGTTTCACCTTATGGTCACTTATCCTGTTTACTTAATGCCCCTTCTTAATATTCCACTAATTTATTTTGGAATTCCTGAGGCATTGACTGTTCCTCTGAAATGCCAATGAGCCTTGACGAAAGAAAAACCCACAAACGAGTTGCCGTTTTAAAAAGCTTTATATCTGAGAATCACTGGTCCTGCCATTTTAGCCACCTGCTGCCTGGTGTGGCACTGAGACCTCACCCTCAGCCCCTGTGTGTTCTTGGCTCAGGCAGCTGCAGTGAGAATTCTTCTTCAGGCAGTCCAGCAGTGCAGGCTGCCAAGGTTCATCTCCTGTGTGCTAACCTATGGGGCCTCTGCATGTGAGAAACATGAAAGTATGACCCCTTTCCAATAGATGATCTAAGGAAAAATACATAAATGAAAATACAGCAGAGTCTGCTCATCTGTAGTTATTTATAACTTCTGTTGTTTGGTCAGCTGGAATCACACAAACATGCTATTGTTAGGGGCTGCAAGTGTATGCACACAGATTTTGAAATAGGAATAATGCAGAAAATGAAAGGAGTAATTAACCAGATAAATGCTTGGTGTCTGTCTTACTGTGGCCATCTAACAGACAGGCACACGAAGACCTGCAATGCTATCGATAACTTGACCCTAGGCTTTTACCACATGCCCAGCTCTGCCAGTGTGGAGAGCTGCTTTGATTGACTGACTTCCTAGAGAAGAGCATCAAGCCAGGACTTCTGCAAAAGACAGGCACAGTTCTTTCCCTCCCTTTAGGGGAAGGAGTTGGATTAGAGTGGGGAGAAATGGGAACAGCAGAAATCGTCCTTACAGGAGAAGGACGAAACTAAAAGAGCCTTGCATCTCAGGTCAGCTTTTCTCTACATTTCCCCCACCCTTCTTGTGAACAATGAGTTCATTTGCTATCTCCTTTTCCTTCCTTCCCTTTCCCTCCCTGCAATACTTGGCCTGGGAACAGGGTGAAGGGTTTTTTTTGCAGTAGTACCTACGGCAAGCAAGAAGGTGGAGGCCCTTTTGTAGCCTTGGCCAAGGAAGGGCTTGGAGGAGGCTGCTTACAGCCACCAGCTTTCTAGCCTGGAAGGAATGGAGTGAGGAGTGTCTCTGATACACAGCAAAATAGAGGAGCAGTTAAACAAGCACTGGAAAGCCAAGGGAGTGTGTTAGGGCTGTGTGAGTGGCCAAGCTGGTATCTTTGTGAGGGAATTGCTAGCCTGAGTGTTGGACAGGTCTTAGGTGCAGGCTCTGCAACAATTGCTTATCAGATTGGGGGCAATTTATGCTCTGGGAAGATGTCATCTAATGCAGGAATTTAAAATGTTGCAATAGTATGTTCAAGGATTCTCAGATCTGCTGCAGTGTGGTGCCACATACTCGAATAAAACATGCTGCCTGTACCTCACCTAGTTGATGCAGCCTTTTGTGCCTAAAAACAAAGAAGACACTCCTCATTGCTTCCTAGGAACTGAGGCAGACAAAGCTGGATGCTCTGGGAAGCTTAACAAGAACCTGAGGAGACACAAAGGCTGCCTTTTCAGAAAGGAGCAAGATAGGAAGAATAAGCAGATTTGGCCCCAGGCAATTTATATTTGTTCCTCTTCCCTTCTGCGTTGTGCAAATATTACTCTGCTCTCTTAATTTTGGCATTTCTGCCTTGCCTTGCAGACTTGTGGAGTGGGAAGTCAAGCAGGCAGCCCAAAGGCACCACAGCCAGAAGAGAAACAGGAGGAGGATGTGGAAATAATTGGAAATCCCTGGGTTCCAGAAAGTCAGCAGAGAACATGCCAGCACCCTTAAGCTAAGGAGGGACCTGGGAGAGGGTGCAGTTTGCATGTTTGGAAGGAGAGAGGGAAGTGCGTGTTAATGAGGCAGTGTGAAGGTCTGTGAACTGCAGGAGAGGCATTCGAGGTGGGAACCGCACCCTGTCTCTAATTCCCTCCTCTAATCTGGCTGCAGCAGGAGCCCACACAGAAAAACTCTTTCAATCCCCTTCCTGTCAGCCGTCTCCACACCGCTTTTGGGCTCTGCAAATGGATAAAACGCGAAGCATGGGTGGTGTGTGTGCGCGCTGTGTTTTGTGTCAGCTTATAAAGCTTTGAAGTTGAAAACTTGTTTTTAAAATAAATTTCCTCGTGTTGTGAAGAACAAAGCAGCTAATTTGCTACCTGAAACAGCACCCATATCAATTAAATTATCAAATGCAAATGGTTTATTGGAGTAATTCAGGAAAAAACCCAAAACTACTTCTTTAGAAACAGGCTATACATTTAAAAGATTTATATTCTTCTCACTCAAGAACAGTGCACTAACAATATGGATGCTCCCAGCTCTGCTGGCTGCCGTGGTTTTTATCACACTCTGACAGTGTGATAGGCTGAGCTGAAGAGTTTTAACTTGTTCTGCAGGACACTTGGCTGGAGTAAACTCCTCCATAGCTGAAGACTTAAACAGGTTATTTCATGTGTCAGTTCAGCCAGTGCAGAGGAAGTGAAAATCACCCTCAAATACCCCTTTTTGGAAAGTCCTTTGGAAGAGGGGAACTTCCTAGCTTTAGACTACTGCCAGAACATCCTATTTCTGCAGACTCTTCCAGAATAAATGCTTTGTAAGACGGTGCATCTCCTCGGGACACTCATCTGGGACAAATTAGGATAATTTCTTTAATCAGGCATTGTGGCTGGGGCAGGGAGAATTGGGGAGCCATATGAGCTCTCTCTCATATGCCTGTCCTTTGTGACTGTGTAGGATAGGGAGGAATCCACTCTCTGCTAATGCCACTGCAGGCTTAGACAGCCCAATGAACCATTCTGTTTGCCCTCAGGCTCCTCCAACTTGAAATCAAGCAACAGAGCCACTTTCCTGCATGGAAGCTGCTCAGCAGGAGAAACAGGGAAGAGGTAGCAGCTGCTTAGAGCTCTCCCTTTTTGCATCCAAGCTGCTTGCTGGCCCTGAGGTGCAGGGAGGGGGAAAGGGTGATGGGAGGCAGCTGGGGAATGTGATGCCCTCTGTATCCTTCCTGTAGTGACAAGCCTTATTCAAACACTTCAGTTTGAAAAGCTCAGAGTGCAGCTCCAGGAGAATGCTTTCAATTCATAATCAAATATGGGGCAATAACAGATGGATAAAACAAACAAATGTGGGGGAGGATGAGGTACATTCTCAAACACTCTGGAGTGTGTTCTTGGAAGAAGACACCCACTTTCTACATGTTATTTCTCATTTAGGGTAATCTATGGGCGAGTGAACTTTGGTACCTTCTTCACTGTGCTCAGAAAAATTGCTGGAAGATGCACCTCCTTTTTCTTTTTTTTTCTTTTTTTCTTTCTTTTTTTTTTTTTTTTTTAGTGTGCAAACAGTTCTCATGTCCTTGCAGGCTTTGAAGCCCTTTCCTGTCCCTGCTGTATTACTCCTCTCCTTCTTACATAAGGAAACTGAGCAAGTAGCTTGTCTTTTTGATCAGCACTAAACCTACCCTGCCACTTTGCCAGGAGATGCAGCCTGTTGAGTGGAGCCCTGGCACAGCAACCCCTACGTGCATTAGTGCTGCATGGGTCTCATTGTGTTACACTCCTCACGGTCCCTGCTCTGCAAGCTCTGCAAGAGGCTCTTCTGTCCAGTGGTGCACTGGCTTCCCACTGCATGTGCAGCCAGCTCCATTGTTCTGTTGGTGATGATAATACATAGGCTTTTACAGCAAAGAAAGCCTCCATGCAAGCTGGGGGGCTTCTCAAGGCACAGCGGGTTGGTCACCAGAAAAACAGCAGAATGCTAGAGGAGTCTGTAGTGGTTTATCATCTCAATGTGCTTGAGTTCCTATGGCTCAGGACTGCATATAAGATTTAAAGCCTGCAGTGAACATGGGGACATTGGTAGAAAATGAAGGTCCTGACAAAACTTTGTGAAGGTGAACTTTGTCAGTTCAATCTTGTTAATCAGTACGGGGTTACTAAGCAGAGGGGAGGATCTCTGCAGCTGGCAGGCCTGCGCGATAGTAGCTAGAAGTGAAGCATTTCAGTGTCTTGGAAATCAAGTTTTTAACTTCATGGATAAATGGCACTTATATTATAATAGCAGAATTTCCTTCCTATTGTCTGTGCAGCAAGAGATCTCTCACCTTTGTTTTCCAATGTGATCGATTTCTGCCACCTGTCAGCCAGCCACAGATGGAATATCATACCAATACGGAGGTAAAGGACAGAACCAAGTGTAGTCAGTTTGAGGAAAGGGTAATATACATTTCAAATCAGCAGCAGTAGTTTAATTCTAGAAACAATGACAAAATGCTTTTTATTTTTTCCCCTGAGTTCAGTTTTGGAGCCTTGTTTCAAAACCAGAACATTTTCTTGGCATGCCTCTACTGATTTCTTAAGTGTGCCAGTGGAGGAAACATCATGCTCCTGTGTCTTCATCTTCTTTGTAATAAGATCCAGTTAAACAACTAAAGATATTAAAAATTCATTAGAGCATTTCAGTGGTGTAGTCAATGAGACCTGTTGTTTTTCAAAGCATTTCCACCCAAATAAAATGTCTTTTTTTTTTTAAATCATATAGTGGAAGACATTTGTTCAGAGTGCTTTGTATAAAATTGATTTTGTATTTATATGGAAATAATTTTACACTTCTTTAATGAAGCAGTAGGTAAAGTTAGGTAATAGGGCAGATCCGTGAGAACATCTCAGCTTCAACTGCCAAATTCCCCTTTAGGTCAAACAGCACAGGTGAATTACATCACAGTCCTGGGGTGGTACTCAGCAATAAAATAAGTTAATTGTAGATGCTTCATTAATTGTCTTCATCATGAAGCATTTTTAGGGTACCTAAAGGTTTGCAAACAAAAAATATGGTGAACCAAATTCTGCTCTGATTTCCTAATGGTGTCTCAGGAAGAAGAACTTGGGTTATCCATATGAACTATCAGCCCCCAAATTATTGTGATACTTACTTCTGACTCTACTAGATACTGGAAACATAGGAGCCAAATCGAAATTGTATTGTCGAGGCAAATTTGCCACAAGAAAATAACTTGTCAAGTCTCATTTTGAGAACACTAAATTGTGTTCTATATAGATTTCTGGAGCAGCATCAGGTTAACTGATATTTAATTTCTGTTCAGCTGCATTGAATGTGACCAAATCAAGAGCCAAAATAGCTGATGCAGTTTCTTATCATCCAGAAACTTGCACAAGTTCTTCAAAAGCTGTTATAATGGAAATAGCTCTGTTCAGTGTGATTTCAGTTCTACCTCTCAATGTGGTTACTGAGAATGCTAGCTGGAGATCTGAAGTTAACCGCAATGTCCCAGTACAATAAAAGTTCAGCCAATGCATTAGATCTGCATGACCTTTCACAGGAATCTAGATTGAAGGTGACAGCAAACTTGACAATTGAGTTAAGACTCATGTTGGTGAGGAAAAATTGTATGAGGCTTGCTGCAGTTCCCATCAATCTAAACACAGTGGGGTCTGGTATTTTTGTTCTAAGGACTGTGTTTTTCTTTTAAACCTATTTGAAAGGGTAATGGACATTATACTTGGAAGACTAGGGATATATTTGAATTTATGAGATTTCAGTATTTTAAGCTTTAAATTAGTATTTAAAATATATGCTTATCTTATGATATAAAAGCCATGATTAAGCTTAGAACATAATGTTTCTCCAGATGTTTACATACATGAGCCAAACCGAGAAAAAGATTGTCAAATAATTTGATATCCAGCTTTGGAGAAAAACTTGGTTGAAATCTTTTCTGTACTGTGAATCATTAAAAAGAGTAATCTTAAGTGCACAGTATTTTTCAATGGAAGTCTGAAAAGACTTCATAATCTTACAAGGACATATTTTATATACACACATTAAATATGTACTTATAAGCCTCCAAATAAAGATATATAAAGAGTACTACTTTCAATACTGTGATTTATCACCTACAGAACATGCTCAATTCTATGCATTTTCCCCTCGCATTTAGAAATTTATTCTTGTCAGAAGTACAGAAGCTTCCAAAGCTTCCTTTTCTTGTAAAGATGTGCCTGATCTTATCTTCTATAAAAAGCTCTATTTTGGCTAACACTCTATTTACATAGGGATGCACGCATAATTAAATGCTGACAGCAAGAGGTCTGTTTGGGTGAAATCTGAATGAATATCTTATAGCGATGTGGTTAACAAACCTTATAAAAATAAAAAAGAGAAGCTGCACCCTCACACACTGGGCAGTGTTAGTAGAGGGTGTCCTGGAGAGGAGCTATGTAAACAACGAGGTGGCAGTGTTAGGTTTGTGGTGTTGACAGCAGCATAAACAGCATAAAGAAGCCTTCTAAACAAAATCTCCAGCTGATCAGCGGAGCCGACCCACCACAGGCCTCAAGAGCTGGTGAGGTGCATGGCTAGAGGGTGCCGGTGTGTTTGCACCAGCAGGGAAGGCAGGGAAGATGTGTGCGAGGTGCTGTTCGGCCACGGGGCTGTGAACAGATGTGACCCTGAGAGGCAGAGCCGACGTGGAAGCTGTAAAGGGCTGGCACATCAAAGGGCTTTAGTAGCATCAGGTCCTCTGCTGCCCCAAAATCCAGAAAAGGAAGAAGCAACCCCACTAAAAGTTAATTTAGCAAACCACTAGGCTTTCTCTGTCAGGAAAAAACAGGGTGAGTGAAATCCTGACCCCCTTAAATCCATAAGGATGTTACAGCTGATTTCAGAGAGTGATAAAACACTAACCTATCCCTTTTGCTAAGTCTCTCTAGCCTAAGCTGCCTGTGGGGTTTTTAAGGGCACAGAAAGGGATCAATACTCTGTCTTTCTCCTTTTCTAAATTTTCCCCTTGTCTGCCTGGAGGCAAGCCCAGTGCGTGTTGAAATCACCCACGGATGCTGAAGAGCAGCGTGGCATGAAGGAAATACTGATTTGCACAGTGTTGTGGATCTTCCTAAGAACAGAGAGTGAGCCCAGGTACCTTCTTTTTTATGTCACAGGCCATGAAAAGTAGCACTGAGATATGAACTGCTCTGAACAGATGCAGCTGGTGTGTTTGACTGTGGTAAGTGGTGGAAAAGCATGCCATATCTTCCCTTAGGAATGTGTTTATTGGTTGAAATGTTGCATCCGAACATACCATTTTTTACTGGTAAGTTTAAATAGGGAATACATATATACTTGCAGCAAATACTTAAATAGATGGTTATATCTGAGTTTGCTCTTGTTAATGCAGTTATTCACTCTTGCCAATGTTTTAAAATCTATCTGTATAAACTTGGGCATTTAGATCCATATATCAGTTGACAAAGAAGTGGTTTCATTTTCCAAAGCACTGAGAGACTAAGAGACTTCTTGAAAAATAATTGTATGAGCATCAAGTGAGGTGTTGATGTGATTGCATGTAGATAGATGTGATCACAGTTGTTCATATAGAAATAGGGTCCATTCCAGATTCTATTCTAGAAGATGTATAGGTGAATTAATTCAGTGCTAATGTGCTGTGTCGCAGCAGCAATAGCTTGTCAGTAAGTGCCATCTGGGTTAAAAACAGAAGAAGATTTTGGAAGATTCCTAGGTTATGGTATTTCAAATTTCTTTATAGCTGCAATTATACCTACTAAATAGTGAAGTATTTAACAGTATATTTTGTAGCACCACCTTTATTTGGCTTGTAGTGTAGTTGATTAAATTTAGAAGACTATACAAGCTTGTCCTTTCTTTTTAGTTGACTGATGGAAGTAATTTGTCACTGTTTCCATCGCAGCCACACGATTAAGATCAGAGTCAAGAACACAACTGTGCAGATCTCAACCACTGGGACCATTGCTGTGCACTGAGATAACCAAAAAAGGTAGAGACTGAAAGAAGACAGTGTGATTTGAAATTAATCAAGATGTAACAACTCCCTTCTGTAGGCTGTGGTTGGGAATTCTCAGCTGAGCTGAGTGTGCCAATGGCTGATTCACAACTGCTGGCCTGTTCCTTCTCTGACCTAACACTGTGCTCTTCTCACAGCTGCTGAATTGCTGATAAATCCTCTGAAGTCTAAAACCTTGGGTTGCCTGAGGTTAAGGGAGCCCTGACAGTCTGCACCAGCTGAAGATCAGTCCCTGGGTGTCTGAACCCTACAGGGAGTGGTTTTTTTCCAATGAGCAAGATGTTTGAGGGAACTGCAGGGACTGTGATCTGAGAATACCGGGTGGGAAGCAACAGCCAAGACCCAAATGTTAGTTCCTTTGGTAGCAGCTAAGACATTTCCTGACTGCAGTGTTGTCCATGTAACTTGAAAAGAATTCTGAATGAGTCTGTGGCAGAATAAACTAGTTAATGAGATCATGGGAGAGGGCTTTTTTTCCCTTGATGACCAACTGTTGTCTTGTCTGGTGGTAATAAATACACGACAACCACAAGAAATGGAAGAGCTCATAGTTGCCAACAATACTGGATCCCAGGCTTTCTTTTCCATGGGCCAGTGCAGTGTATGGGCCACACTGTAGTTCAGAGGAAGAACGACAGGCTAAAAGCAAAACATAGATTTTCCCTTCCAGAATGGGCTTTTGCAGTGCTTCTGGAAAAAAAAAAAAAAGCTCTCTGTAGAGCATTTCAGTTAATCTTTAGAGACCTGTTATACAACTCAGGAAAAGTATGTGAAGGAAAAGATAGGACGTTTTCCATAAGGATGGCTGGGCTTGTAGGAAGATCTGCTTCTGATTAACATGCCAAGAAGGTACCGAGGTTGAAAGAGAATTTTACTAGACACTTTTAAAGGAAACTGTTTAGAAAAATGCCATGTACTGACCTCTGAGAAAGATCTCCAGAATCAGTGTTTCCTTCCAGTTCACTGAGGTTTCTACCTTTCTTCTCTGTCATGCACTCAATAGCAATAGTAATGATACCAATACTTTCTGTGCTGCAACACTCTCCACTTCAAAGCACTTCACAAACAACTGGACTAGATTCAGTCTGGTCTTCTACGGATATAAACTTTCTGTTGAAACCCTGGCTCTGTTATAGTGAATGGCAAATTTCCCACTGCCTTCAGTGGGGTTGAGATTTCACTCACTCCTTGTCAAAGAATTTGGGCAAAGCAAACCTTCTGAAAGAGGTGAATGTGATAGCTGAAAGGAGATGAAACCTCTCTTCGTTTCAGGGAACGCATAAATTCTCAAAATGGAGGACGGCCACATCCAGACTGTTAGGAGAGTGACAAAGGGAAGAAAGCCTAACCAAATATTCATCTCAGAGTGTCTCTTTTCTCCTAAGTCAAGCATTAGGGCAGATCTCTGGTTTTGTTGTGCGCTTGAATATGTAAGTCTCTGGTATTTATATAGATATGATTATGGATAAACAGCTGCTTGACTTACTAGCTTGGTTATAGCTTACTGACTTCTTGGTAATCTTAGTTTTCCAGTACTTTTGCTTAGCATTGTCACTTGCAGTTGTTCATATCAGAACAGTAGGGCTTTATGCCCCTTTACACAGGGGCAGTCTAGTCAGTAGTCAGACCCTTGCTCACATGCATGCTCAAATGTGTTTTACTTTTTAATACTTAAAACACTGCCAGTATCTTGAATATTTTTAGTCCTTTTTATCACATTGCTCAGTGAAGAGAGTCTTTAAAGTCTTTTTGGGCCAAAGAAGATATTGTATGTTTTCAGAAGTATATTTAGAGGTTGTAAAATGTTAAGTGTTTATTTTGTATGACTAAACATTGCTTTTACAGTTTTGTGATCCTAACGAAATTACTAACCATATTCAAGGCTGAAGAGGAGACATAGCACTGAACATCAAAACTGAACAGCGAAGAAGATATTAAATGAAAATGCTTTAAAAATTAGTTGAAACATTGAGTGATGGCAGCCAAGCTATATTTGCTCCTTCTGATCAGGGCTCTGAATCTGAAAGCTTTATTCAGGGTAGAATTTGTATGATGTTGCCATCTGCCTTTGCTTTTGAATGATCCTACTGAGCATTTCTACCCTCCTGGGGTAAATAAACCCCATCTGTCCAACAGTGTCTGTTACCTGAGCTGCTCTCATTTTCAGTTTCCAGTTGGTACATCTTGAATATACCAAAGAGCAGTCCTGACATCTTGGCCTTGTTTTTCTTTCTGCTCTTCCATGTATGTATCTTATTACATGGAAGTATGCTGAGAGGTAGTTTGCCATGTAAAAATGTGATGAAAATTGAAAGAGGACTTCAGATTTTGGCCACAGTTCTTCTACATTTTTTTCCTATGTTTAAGTCTTTACAGCACAGCCAGAAGAGAATGTGGAAACAGCTGAAAAGTAAGTTGCTCTTCTCCTCCTTAGGTCTAAAGTCATCATTTCTCTGCGTATTTTGGAAAAGCTGCTTTCCAAATATGAGCTTCATAGAGTTACCGTGGCCTTGTATTTGCATTCTGTGCCTCATCACTAGGAGCAGCTGAACTAGTTTAAATTCTCAAAAGCAATGAGAAATTCACTAGAGACAATAAATCACAGACATCATGAACTTCTGACTAGTGTGAAGTCATTCAGAAATATATTTCCCACCAGATCTCTGCAGTCTGTGGTATTCCCATCAGGTGATTAATCCTCTGTCAGGGTGCAAAAGGAGACAAGGAAATACAGCAGATAAGGAATACAACACTGATTATGCTTCCAGACTCTTTGAGTGATAGAAACAGACTGCAATCAGTTGCAATGCTTGCACTGTATGCCTTTTAAAAATTCTGAATTATGACTGAAGTGATAAAGTGCTCTGAAGTATAGATGTGTGAATATATGTAGGGGTCTATAGGTGTAAAGAATAAAAAAATAAAACCACTGCATTATCTTTCCTGACTAGCTTGAAAATACGTATTTTTTGGATAGTTCTAAGGTTTTCAGTTTTTATTTTTTTCCCTTTGGGCTGGGAAAGCAGTCTCTGTAGTGTAAGAGGAACACACAATATTTGAAGTTGTCTGTTACAGTGATTACTGTCACTATTGGCCTCTGAGTGTGCTTGCTCTCATAGGAAAACTTGGCAGCACTGGATGTTACCAGATGCTTGAAGACTGAGTAAAAGTAGAGAGGAGCACAGGTGTATAAACCCAGGAGAAAGAACAACTCAGTGAACAGGAATTATGATCAAATACAAGGAGGAAGAGTGGGTTGGTGGTGTTGAGTGAAAAAATGCTATTTTTCTCTTGCAGAGCTTGATAAGATTTTTGACTGAAATCAGGTATTTCAAAGAAAAGAGTGGATGCCCTTAAACATCTTTTCCCTGAATGACTCTAAATGTTGTGGTGATTGCTGTTTGACCTGACTGGCACTGTCTGAATAGGAAGAGGTGGGCATGATGTTTGGAGCTGTTGATAAGGATTCTGACTGAAATACTGCATGCCTCAAAGAAGCAAGGAATGGAAGGTGAGTAGCTTCAGTCCTTACCCCTTCAGTTCTTTTGGCTTCAGTCCCTTCTTGAATGGTTAAAAGGAAGAGAGTGCCGTGTAATCAGAACTGAAATTTCATTAAAGGCACGGAACAGATTGTGTGGCTCTCACTTACACCTGCACAAATTTGGATTTGGTCCATGAAGCCCAACTAACTGGTGGAACTGAGCCTGGTGTCTCATGCGTGGTCCCTGAGTCTGGCAGCAGTGGCGGGTGAGCTGCTCTCAGGAAATGGGGCATGTGTTTCTGTCCTCAGATCTATGTGCTAAGTGCTAGGCCTGGCCTGACAGATGTTAAAGTGCCTCTGAGTAAGCAGGGAAATTATATACAAAAGTTTCCTATTACGGCTGGAATAAACAATTTCTTAACTTTTGTGTATGCTTGTCTTTCAGAGAGGCATAGTGCTCTCACTCTGTAAGAACCCTGATTAATTGCCTCAGTTCCTCTGGATCCCAGCACCTCTGGAACCTGTGAGAAATTCCTTTTCATGCTACTACACTGACTTCTCAAAAAAAGTTTAAGTGCTTCATAAGCATAAATTAATTCAGCCAAACAGCATTTCTGTGATGTGGGAAAACCTGTGATGCCTACCTGACACCACTTACTTGACTTGCTTAATATTACAAACTGAATCAGTGATGTAGATAAGAACCAAACTCAGGATCCCCTCTTCTGACCTCCTTGCTTCATGCAGTGAATGCAGACATGGCAAACTCGCAATATGCAACAAGTGGTTGGATTGTGACTAGTGTACCTTTGCATGATAGTGCAAAAGCAATTCCTTTTATGAATTCCTCCTCCCACTTCAAAAACTACCTTTAAGTGAGAGGAAAACTCTCTAAAAAACTCACAAATGTAGCATTGAACCATTTCTGCCCTTAATTTTTTACCCTCATATAATTGTGAGTGGCTTTATTTAACATTCACAATCCAGTTTCATATTTAGGTGGCTGAGTTAGCTGACTGGCCTTGAGATTTGGTTCCCTCTGGAGTCAACAGACAGGTGTGTATCTAGGAGGCTCTTCCAGAGCATGATTCAGAGCAAAAGTCCAAGTCAGGCGGTCAGATTTGAGCTGAGTGCCTAAAGCCTTGACAAGCTCATGTTCCTGATTGCAAAAGGTGGAGCTGGGATTCATCTGACAACACAGTATAAAAGAAGTGAAATATGTCTGACAGAGAAAAGACCAAGAGCTGATTATGTCTGTGCTATGTTTGTGCATCTATGAGGGCTCCAAGCAATAGGAATAAATGTACAGTGGAGACATCTATGTTACAGGCTGGCTGGCTTTGCAGTACTGAGCATAACTCAGAAACTATACATTAGTTTTTGAAGGCTGATTAAAATTGCCAGTTTTGTATTAATAACTGGACAACCTGTTGTCATTTGCCCTCTCCCTTACATAAAAACTTCTGCCAGACATTAATTTTCCACTCAGGGTGGCTAAATGCATGTGAACATTATCTGAGGTATCTTGAATATCTTTTCTTAAGACAAGACAATGACATTTCTCTGTACAAGTTCAAACATGACTCTCCCATGTTGCAAAGAGCTGTCAAATTGAATAACAGGTAGAGTGAAAGCACTTCTTTCCCAAACTATTCAAATGAGCATCACCTTAAATAAACAGAACCTGGCTAAGGGTTACATGAAAGATTTGTCATAGCAAGAAGTAATATTTGAATGATAATATCTCTTAATTTATTCATTATTTAAAGTTACTCTTTTAAATAGACCTAGAGCAGTCTTTCCCAGGTAACCCCTGAGATAAAGTTATCAGTCTCTGTCTCTCATCTTCACTGCATCCTGCTGTAAATAATGCCTTTGCACATGGTATCTCCTACCAGTGGTGATTGCAGTAACTCTTTGGCTCCCAGCAGAAGTAGTTGGGGGTGTGGTTAAGCCAGGATGCAGCGAACATGATTCATCCAAAAAACCTCAGACCTTGGACTGGTTGTAAGGGATTCCCACGTTTATTATGTGGGAAAGTGTTGAACATATTGTATAAATTATACAATGGAGCTGAAAGATTGGGATTTCCCTGTGTTAGTCAGTCGGTTACTACTCTAGATTTAGACCATCATTAAAGAAGAAAATAAAAGTCTTTCTTATTATAGACAGCAAGACAATATTCAGGATACTTTTTAATTAAGAGAATCCCAGAGAAATTAGAAAGTGATGCAGAAATTGGAGCAACAACTGATTTGCTTTTGCAAATAACCACTACCTTTTACAATGAAATAGCTTGATACTTCTTTTTTTTTTTCTTTTTTCTCTTGAAAGCAGAGTCTCTCTAGCAATTCAGTTATATTGACAGAAGACATGACCTTTCTGTGGTATTCAGGGCATTTACATTGTCTGACTGATTCCACTTTAGTCATCTGTTATGATGCAGTTTGGAGGAACCTAGGTTCCTCAAACTGCCAGTGTAGAGGAGGCAGGCATGATTCAGAGAAGCCAGGCTAAATGCCTGAAAGAATTTGAAGGAGATGGTGTGAATACAACCTGTGCTTCTACTCTGAACCTCATTTTTCAGTAATTTGTAGTTTTACTGTAAAATTTCTCTTGGAGCTCAACCTTTGCACACATGAAGTCAGGGACTTGTAACAGTCACCAATTTGTAACAGCTGAGAATCTGGCCCAGGATCTGTAATTTTGTTTTTAATAGCTATTTGGAAGAGATTATTTTACAACTTGTTCTAATATGTACATTCCCAGTAGACTGCTCAGGTAATTACTTGGGCTGTAGTTCAAATATTCCACAGTTTGAAATATACTTGTAGAAAAATGTATTTTTCTGTGTACAGAGGTATAGAACAGTCACTTCTTTGGCATGTGTAGCTATTCCTTTGCAAACATATCCAAGGCTGTAGGTGTATAAATGAATGAAGATGCAAATATTTTCAGCTTGTATTTAAGGATATATTTGGAAATGGGTACCTTTACACAGCAAAAATTTGTTACTTGGCAACACATAAGGTTATACAGGATAAAGTTAAAAATGAAGAAATTACCACAAAAAAGAAGTTTGACGTTGAAGAAAAGTCTTATATGCTATCTTGAGTACTGCTGACTTCCTCACTGGGTTATATGGAAGATATTTTCTACGTGTAAATTACTCTTATGTTCACAGGTCAGTAGAGCTTAGTTTAAATTCCTATGCTAAAGTTATGTATATATTTACTTTATGTATCTCCATAATTAATAAGAAGTTAAAGATCTCTGAGCCACAACAAATTAAAGAGATATTTCAAACAAGGTGTTCAAGCCTGATAATTTAGTGCTTTAAAGATCCTCCCTGCATAAATGTGAAATTATTCTGAACTGGGCACACTGGATGCATATGACAGCTTCGTAAGTTAATTTTCCCAGGTTAGAGTCTTGACAAACTGCCTCCGTTTGTATTGTGAAATGTATTTCTCAGCCCTGCTGCTGATTTCCCAGGGAACCCTGCCCTTTATATTAGAAGTGAATAATTAGATCACTGGGTTTAATGTTATTATGCAGCTTGCCAAGGTCGGGTACGCTATCACTTGCTAGAAGGTGTGCTCGGTCACCCTAATGGTTGTAAGGCAGGACCAAATCTTTACTTTCCCTTGGGAATCAACCTCAGGGTGGCGTCACTCAGTCAATGCATGACTTTTCTTTCAGGGTTTAACAAGCCTCACCAAAGACTAAATGGTGTATTGTAAAACCAGACCTGCAAAGTCTCACACACCTAACAAATGAGTCCCACTCCTTTTTGCTTAAGGAAAAATTAAAACAAAGGAGAAGGGGAAAAAAAAGGCTCTTGCCTAAAGGGATTTCTCAGTGCTATTAGGAAAAAAAAAATCAAGTCAAACAAATAATTTTCTCATACCTAGAGACACAGTGACACTATCTTTTGCATGACACCGTAACTGTGCTTTGGTGGTAGTGATTAAATGCTGTTCAGCAGGCTAAGCCCTGTCTGAGAAGTTCTGTTTAAGAAAAAGGACTTTGTGTAGAATGGGTTATTTGGCTTTCTAGCAGTTTCAAAACCCAAAAAATTAATAACAAGAGGTCGGATAAGATTTTGAGGAAGATTTTTATTACATGAGAAATAACTTCAAGAGAATTTTAAAATAAAATTTTCTTTAATCCAGAAATCAAAATGCTTCACATTGAAACATTTTTAAACATTTAAATGGGTAAATAGTATTGCTATTTGGAATGTTTTAAAATATATTCTTATCTTCCCTCTGCACAAAATAATTGGGTAAAATAGTTGTATGTTACTCAGCACATTTCAACACCTCTATTCTGAAAAAGGACTGTAGCTGCAAATTTTGTATAATTCAGTCAAAACGACCTGAATTTAATACTGTCTCAGAAGACAAGCCAGGAATAGATTTTTTAAGCACTTCATGTGCATGTGAGTGCTCAAAGGAGAGGATAAAACTGGTACTAAAGAAATTCACCCTGATACCAAGAGCATCTTCAAAGTAAATGCCTGCTGCAAGTTACAATATCAGTGCTTTGTCTTTATTCCACCTGCACATTCATTTAATCTACATATAATGTAATGAATATCCTCCTAATGTGAAATATTTAACCTCTAAGAACCCTTTGTAGGTATAGTTTTACCTTTTCATTTCACACACCTAAACCTTCACTCATATTCAGCCACCCTATCCCCATACAACCTGTATGGGGCATCCACTTTTAAATAATAAGACACATAATTAGCCATTAATACACCAGAGGTTAATGAGTAGGTATAACCTCATTAACGTAATGGGAGTTACAGGTGTAACTTGCAAGCAGCCCTAGGCTGCCAAAGAGTGCAAAGGAGTTATTGCTACCTTTAAATAAAAGTTAAATAAACATGATTCATATCTAAATTTTCCTCATGTACCTTGGCATTCCAAAAAGTTTTATGATTTTAGCTGAGATGGTTAGTTGCTCCAGCAGAAGGCTAGGAGACTTGTCCTAGCTGAAATTCCTACTCAAACTGATGTTGTTGATAGGCTTTTCCAATGGGACTCAGACATTATGTTTGCCTTTATATATTGCAACTTTTTGCTGTTGTTTTCTAGTCATTTGACTGGAAAGTAAAATTTGGCAAAATATCTATATGTTTATAATTCAAGATCACAAGAAAAAGTCCTGCTGGGTTGTAGTGCCCTAGAAAATTTAGGCAAATGTGACTTTCTGTGGTTGTTGCTATCAACATATACATAGAGTATATATTGTACTTTGCTGCTGTGATCTCAGGAACCACTTGCCTAAAGTCTGGTTTGGTTTGGAGCCAGCAATGCAGCTATTTACCTCCCCAAATATGAGTATTAATGAAAAGCTTTTCATTTGTAATTGCAATGAACTAGTGAGCTTCTAAACTAGCTCACTAGTTCTCACTTTAGAACTAGTGAGTTTCTAAATGCGAGTGACTTCAGACACAAACACTACATACCAGGTAATTATTCTTAATTTTTTAGACTTAATTTTTTAATAGATAAGTTTTCATGCTTTTTTAAGGAAAAAAAATTCCTTACTGTTCCTGAACTAATTTGATTGCATTCATTGACCAGAATATTTCCCTGTGACAGCCAAAGGCACAGCATATTTAAACATTAATTAAGTTCCACTAATTAATTACATAAATTTCACTAACATATTATTGAGTGAGGGGTTTGCATTATATTACAGAAGAACCCTTTGTCCTATTTCTTTTCTTGGAATGCCTCAAAGCTTTGTTTAAAATTATTAAACACCACTTCAGTGGCAATTACAATTTTTGTCATGAAAATGCAGTGCATTTACTGTATTTTTCAATAGCATCTTACTCTTTTTTGAAGAAGCAGTGCAAAATGTAGCATGCTGTACCTTTGATGTCTCTGGAAAATGAATAGTGACTGCAGGGCAACTCCATCTAGCTATGGGCTGCTCAGGTCTCGTGGGAGAAAAGTTAAGTCCTATTCCGCCTGCCACCAGCTGGGAACCTGCTGCTTCCCTCTGTCTACCTTCTTGGAGTGTTTCACCTGCTTCCTTGCCAATCCCAGTCTCTTCACACAGGCCGTGGAGCAGCAGATGGGAGGTGGGGCAGCACAGCAGCAAGTGGAGCCGGAGGTTTGCTGGCAGGGCTCTCTGAATCGCTCCGAGTACTGAAGCTGGCAAGGGCGAGGGTGAAGCAGGTGAAAGGGTGTAGTCACCTAAAAAAAAAAAAGGCAGGGTGGAAAAAAGGAGTGGGAAAAGGGATTAAGACAGTTAATTTATCAGAGATGGTTAGAGAGATGGTATTCACAAGTATATTCTTTTCCCTTCGAGCTTTATTGCTTAATGATAAAGATATCTACCCTTGATTTCCTTAGAGCTGTCTGAAAACCCGAACTGAAGACTGCCAGGGATTTCTCTTCAATGTCTGTGAGCACTGGCTCCTTCTTTCACAAACATTCTCTGCTATGTATTTTGTTTTGTGTTCAAATGGCACTGTGTCTAGGCACAGTAAAGAGACATGGCATTCTTCTGTCCCTATCACTGATTTTTTTTTTGCAAATGTACTACTTCTTTTTTCACCTAGTGTAGTACAGAATTGGTGTACCTATTTCATGACTAAAGAAGCAGAAGAGTTTAAGGCTGTATTTCCAAATCTGACCTCAGTATCTGAAGAGACAAATTTCCAGTCAAATTCAGGACAAATTCAGCTCCCATCTACAATGATGTCAATGGGTGTTTTCCAATGAATTTGAGAATTTGAGACTGGAGGAGATCTCTAGGGCAGCAGTCCTCTGCTGTCAGAGAGAATCACGCCATTTTCGTGAACCAATATAGCTTCATCTAAAATTTGTGTTAAAATTTTTTGCTGTCCTATCAGCAGATTGTACCAGAACTTTCCTCTTTTACTGTTTAGAAGTCTTCCTATAATTATCACATCGTATTTATCTCAGGGAATCATGACTTTTCTTCTAGGTTAACATCTTCAGAGGGGATGTGCACCTGCAGCTTCCACTGATAAGCTTTCCAGTAGGCTTGTTCCCAAAGCTGAAAAAATCAAAGGCAAATTCCCCCATGTTCATTATCAGTAGTTTGAACTAAAATTGTTCAAGTCAGGAATTGTATCATATTACTGATGTCTCCTTTGCCTGGATACAAATTCAAATCCCTTGTGATTATTATAGTCTTGAAATTGAGAGGTATCATGCATATGTAATTTTGACCAGTAAGAACCTATGCTGTTGACATTATCATTCAGTAAAATGTGCTGACTTGAGGGACATGAATTGTGCAATGCCTGAGAATTATCTCTTACTAATTAATCCCTCTTTGTTTGTAATCTCATGGGAAATATTTTTTCCTGAATGGCTAGAAGGAATATATGGATGAATCCTTAAGGTGGCCTTAGTATTTTATCATGTTTTTTTTTCCAGTGGAAGGCCTTAAAACAAATTTACAATGTACACTTTTTTTTTTTTCT